>CM021110.1:365740152-365821811 GCA_007115665.2 Sequoiadendron giganteum | reverse complement strand
CTCTCTCTCCCTCTCTCTGTCCCTCTCTCTCAAGTATCTTCCTCCCACCCCCTCCCACTCTCTCTCAAGTATCTCCCCCCACCCCCTCTCTCTCTCCATCTCTCTCCAATCCTTCTATCCTGAGTACTCCCTCTCCCCCGAGTACTCCATCTCCCTCCCACCACCTCTCCATCTCTCAAGTCTCTCTCTCTCACTCCTTGTATTTATCCCATCCGTCTATCTCCCACTAGCTCCATCTCCTAATCTCCTAGGTCTCTCCTGCCCACCTCCTCTCTCCCACTTTGTCTCCCTCTCCTTCTCTCTTAGGTGTCTCCCTCCCACCCCCTCTCTTAGGTTTCTCCCTCCCACCGCCTCTCCCTCCCATCTCTCTCTCTCTCAAGTCTCTCCCTCCTACCCCTCTCTCTCTCTATGTCTCTCCCTCTCTGTCTCTCCCACTCCCTCTCTCTCTCACTCCCTCTATCTCCCTCCCACTTTGTCTCTCTCCCTCTCTCTCAAGTCTCTCCCTCCCACCCCCTCTCCTCTCTCTCTCTCAAGTATCTTCGTCCTACCCCCTCTCCATCTCTCTCTTTGTCAAGTCTCCCCCTCCTACCCCCTCTCCCTCTCATAGTCACTCCTTCTATCTCTCTTCCACTCTCGCACTATCTCACTCCCTCTATTTCTCTCCCTCTACCTATCCATCTCTCTCAAGTATCTCCCTCCCACCACCTCTCCCTCTCTCTCTCAAGTCCCTCTTGTTGGAAAATATGCCTCAACTTTTTGGATTGAAATCTCTTGAAGACTTGTCATTTTCTCTTCAGTCCTAGACTTTACCGCTTTACTGTGGGGAACAGTTATTAGCGGCATGATTGTGCGGTTTATTGCTTTACCATGAGCCTCTGTTCTTTGATCCACGGTTGGGCGGTGTTACCACCATATCATGATGATCTCCTCACTGTTCGGTGGTTGTGCAGTGAAGGCTCAACGATCTAGCGTAGTGGTTACCTCCCTCTTGTGAGGATCGCTCAGAGAAGGCATGGTGACACGGTGAAACCGTGAAGGTCAGCATAGGTAGTTACCTCCTTACCGTGGAAGCCTTTGGGTCATGGAGCGGTTGCACGGTGTGCTTGGTGGTCAGCTTGGGTGTCTACCACCATACCGCTAGAGGCTTTTCTCTGCCTTGCGGTTGGGCAGTTGTACTACCATACTGCAATAGGCTTCATGTCAACTGACAATTTTGTGGTAGCTTACTATTACACCACGAAGGTCTTGTGGTTGCCAGGCAGTAGCGCGGTGGGCATGGTCAACAACGATGGAAGCTTACTGCTATACCATAGAGGCTTATTTATTTAAGCCACGATGGCATGGTTGACGGTGATGGATTGGCAAGTGGGTTGTCACTGCTATACCACAGGTCTCTTCCTCCTTGGGTGTGGTACTGGGGTGCATACCGCCTTACCGTGAGCATATGTTGGATGGCGAGCGATGGCGCGGTAGAAGGAGTTTGGGGTTCTGTTGATTGTTTGGGTGATGGTCCAAGCGGTGGATGAGTAATGTGATGACATGTGGCATGATGATATTCATTGATTATACATTGTTGTTATAAATCAACACTGATTAGTCGAAAGTCTTATTTTCTTATTGTGATATATTTGCATTAAATGATGACCTGATTTGGGAGGTTGACGGATATGGCTCTATGTCCCAATTTAATGTTGGGCAGCTTGATGTGTGCTACATTGTGGTGCACATTCTCATAGAATGATGGAAGGCGTGTCAGTGGGGTAATTAAATATGCCCTGATGGTTGTTGATTGCTATGGAAGATAGAGAGGTCGATCGGTGAGGTGTCAAGATGATCAGATCTTGCAAGGAGAGTGTTCGAGCAGTACGCTAAGGCATTGTGACTGTGAACATAGAGTGACATTGAACTGAGAAGATGTGAACCTGAGTTGGCCAAAAGGCTGACTAAACGAGTGGGTTGGTGAAATGAAATAAATATGCACTATATGTCATGTGAGGAAATTGTAACAGTGCGGGGATTTTGTATGATTGTGTTTCCTTTATTCTCCAGATGGACAAGATGTAAAATTTTGAAGAGCAAAGCTTTGAGATTTTATTGTAACTATTTTTTTGTTGAATAATACAATTAAGTTGAGTGTTTTGGAGGGTGGGATTTTTACCCGAAAGGGTTTTCCCCACATAAATCTATGTGTCCATCAGTTTGTGTCTCATGTTGTTTAGTTTCTATGCATGTGTTGAGTTTGTTATTTGTATGCATGTACTTTTCTCAAAAGGATTAAAGGGGAATTCCGTTGTGCTTGTTTCCACTTTATGGCATATTAGTTTGTGTCTTTGAGGTGATTTGGAAATTAAAGTCACTAAGGCACTGTTCTTCTTAGATGTTTCGTTCTAAGTTGACATGTCTCATTCCCAACAAGTGGTATTAGAGCTAGTTAAGGGAGGTCAAGGTTTGTTCATGATATCAACAAGTGGTATTAGAGCTGGTTAAGGGAGGTCAAGGTTTGTTCATGATACCAACAAGTGGTATCAGAGCCTTCTTCTGGATGCTGGTTCTAGATATTTCTCCTGTGAAGATTTATTAGCCTAGAAAGCTTGAGGAAATCTGGAGGAATTGGTTGATCTTTGATCCTTTGATGAGTGAAAGTCCTTGCTCTTTTGAGATAACACGCAGCATGAAAGACGCTAGAGAATATTGGAGTTGATCATATTGCGACGATGTGGTCTGAGGCTCCTGGTTGGAAAAAAATGATCCTGATGCAAGGGGTGTGAGCTTATGCTTATGGTTGTGTTGCAGTAGAGCGTGGTTCATATTGGGTTCCTATCTGACAGGCTTCCTGGCAGTATGTAGTTGCTTGGGTTGTTGTTCAGTCATGGAGTATTGTGCTTGTGCTAGGTGTTCTGACTTAGCAGTGAAGGTGGTTTCTATGTTACCCTAATTGCATTGAGGCTATGAAGTTGATCTCTGATTGATCTAAAAACTTCAGAATAGGCTGGCTCTCCCACATGCTTGTGTATGGTTATGGTTTTGGAACTGGTTTGAAATGGGCCTAGAGTTCCTATATTACATGTATCTTGTACTAGTATGTTTTTGTTTCATGTTCTTTGGCTCTGACGGTTACTATATATTTTCCTAAAAAATCTATGATGCATATTCATGTTATCTTTTCATTGTTCTAGTTAACCATGTTGGTTATGTGCAGACTCTTGGGTCATCCAAATGAGTAGTGGATATGGATGTGCATGGGTGTTTTATAAACATTGTGGTTTTACAGGTTTTGCACAGTCAAGGAAAACTTATGGTATTGTGGAGTTGTTGTTAAGCTATTTTCTAGACCCCGATTGTTTGGGGTGTGACTAGACGAGATAGTTGTAGTTTGACATGGTTTTGAGGAGGTGTGATGTCTTCTCTACATGGGAGGGTTGGTATGTGATCTATCACTCACATTCTTGTGGTGTTTCTTGCTATTTTCCTAGACTATGGTGCTTGAGTTGTGGACATGATTGGCAAATCAGATCTATTTTTTGATCTAGTGTCTGAGTCAAGTTGTCTACATTGTTGTTCTCTTTGAGATCTCAGTTTTGTAGTTTACTCTGCAATGATGGGTGTGCACTGTTGTTGTGATTAATCTTCGAGTTATGTAGTTGGTGGATTAGCTACCCATTGGCTATAGTGAGATAACTTGGAAGTGGACTGTCTATATCCACGAGGTTGCTTTAGTGGTGGTGCAGATCTATTAGCTGGCCTTGTCTGTGATCACTTGTGTATTGGCGTAGCTACTTTGAGATGAAAGAATGGATGGTGTTGAGTACCTGAATAGTTAGTTATGGGGACCTGTAGCATGTGTATTGTGATGTCATGAAATGCTTTGGTACACTATTTAGTGTAAGATTTTGATAGTGATGGTGTGGTCTATGTTGTTTGGAGATCTTGGTGTGGTTTGGATTTGTTGTGAGATGGACATGTTGTCAAATGTACCTGGAGTTTTTTTAGATCAGAAAATGATTAGCCATGATGCTTGGAAATCTCAGTGTCACGGTTCACTGGGAGCTTTAGTAGTGACTGTGGATTCATCACTTTGTGGTGAATGATCTTCTTTAGTGTTGCAGATGTTACTAGGAAGGATTCTTAGATCCTCTTGTTGTAGAAGGGTTCTTTTGCATTTTCCTGGACACTATTTGAGGATGTGCAACATCTTGGAACCATGGAGAACGTTTGGAGTCTTTGGCTGAGATGTTGGTGGTGCTTGATAGGTGATGTTGGTTTCGAGTCTGTTTGCTTGATGTCATGTATACTCTTTCTTGTGCATTAGAGTTTTGGCATGTTGCATTTCTCTTGAGACCATAGCTTGTTCACTTGAAGCATGGTATCGCCTAAGGGGGATGTGTAGATCATGATTTCATGATAAGTTCCTATTTCAGGTGTTTGGAGATTTGACAATGGTCTGGTATTTCTCTATGTTTTGAGTACTTTTGTTTCATATGCTTGAGAATTTAATGTTAAGTGCAGTAATGCAGTTTGGTTTAGCATGAGATGATCAGTTGCAGGTGTTCATGGATACATGGAGAATGAGGTGAGGCTATGATTCTCTTGAGAAGAGAAATGTGTTGTTTATAGTTGAAAGTCCGAGTAGCCTACACCTTGGTTGAACGCGAGTTCAACAGAGACCAATGAGAAGATTGATTTTGGATGAGTCATGGTGGCTTGTATATCTTGCAGGAGCATCTTTTTTCTCTTGGTCTACTTGGCAGTGAAGTTTATTTGAGAGGTATTTACCCATTATATCTTTCAGATATGTAATATGCTTTATCTTTCATAGATATGAATCTTGAGTTGCTGCTTTAAGATTTTGGATGATTCATAGTGGAAGGTGGACAACATAGTGTATCTCCTTGTGCTTTTGAGGACTGATAGAAGATAGTTATATGGGTTAGTTTGATCTTCTTTGAGAGGCTTACATCCATGCTTTGTTAAGTTGAACTGTTGGGTGTTGTTATGGAATTTCCTTTGGGATGTGAAGAAGATCATTCTTGACACAACTGACATTTAGAAGTGTATGTAGGAGGATGCTACATGTTTTGATTTGTAGTTTCTCTCTAATCTGTCTTTTCTTCCTCTATGTTTGATCTCATATGACTTTAGATGTGAGATGTCTATGTGGAGCCATGATTGTCACTAGTTTGTGGTCATGTGTTGTCACTTGGGTGATGATGCAAAGGTTCGTATGCCTCTTTCTTCTGTCAGATATAGAGAACCTTGGAACAACTATGGAAGACTGTTGAGAGAAATGATTCTTGTAGCAGGTGATTGGAGGTTGTGCATATCAGTGTGGAAGTTCCTCGGTACTACATGGTTGCATCTTTCTATGTGCAAAAATTGGTAGACTTGTTATGCCATTGATTTTTTTTTTTAGATATGGCATTTCCCATGTAGTAAGAGTTCTTGGATATGTTCGGTCTTCTTTGACTAGTTAACACTTGGAGCTTGTATTTGTTGTTGATGGGTTGGTTGTGCTACTGGCATGAGTTTACTAATGTGGATACCTTGAAGGTATGAATGATTGGATGAAATAGCATGAGTTGTGGGTGCTATTTTTCAGTCATGTGGGTTTGATCAGTTGGATGGTTGCAATCAATTATTTGGTTGATGTTCTAGCTAATGGTTTGTCTTGTTTCTGGAGAAAGTCTTCATGTTTGTGCTCACATTTGACAGCTTTGAAGCTATTGTTGTGATGCCTTTTCCACCTATAAGATCTGATACTTGTGTTATTAAGACTGGTGCATATATGCCTTGGCTTGTTCCTTTTTCCTATGGTGGATGGTTGGAGTTGTTGCCTGAGTTGGTGGACATTTTTTGGATGTTGTTGCTAGTGTCTTGGTTGGAGCATGAAAGTATTGTGTTGGTCCTTGTGTTCAAGTTTGGAGGAATCCACTAAGTCTTTGCCTCAACTTTCTGGCTTGAAATCTCTTAAAGACTTGGCATTTTATCTTTAGTCCTGGCCTTTACCGCTTTACTGTGGGGAAAAATTATTAGAGGCATAGTTGCATGGTTTACCACTTTACTGCGAGCCTCTGTTGTTCAGTATGCGGCTGGCCGGTGTTACCACCATACCACGACGGTATCCTCACTGTTCGATCATTGCACAGTGAAGGCTCGATGATCTCGTGTAGAGTTTACCTCCCTACCATGGGGTTGCTCAGAGAAGGTGCACTAGCATGGTGAAACCATGGTGGTCAACGTAGGTGGTTACCTCCTTATCGCGGAAGCCTTTGGGTCATAATGCGGCTACACGGTGTGCCTTATGGTCAGCTTGGGTGTCTACTTCCATATCGTTGGAGGATTTACTTTGCCTCGCGGTTGGGCGGTGGTACCGCCATACCGCGGTAGGCTTCACATTGACTAGCGGTTATGCAGTGGGTTACTGCTACACTACAGAGGTCTTGTGCTTGCCAGGAAGTAGCGCAGTGGGCATGGCTAACAACGGTGGAAGCTTACCGCTATACTGCAAAGCCTTATTCTTTAAGCCATGATGGTGCGGTTGATGATGATGGATTGGAAAGCGAGTTGTCACTATTGTACCATAGGTCTCTTCCTATTTAGGCATGGTAGTGCGGTGTATACCGCTTTACCGCGAGTGTACGTTGGATGGTGAGCGATGGCTCAGTAGAAGGAGCTCGGGGTTCTGTTGATTGTTTGGTTGATGGTCAAAGAAGAGGATGAATAATGCGATGACACGTGGCATGACGATATTTGTTGATTATACATCATTGTTGTAAATCAACACTGATTTGTCAAAAGTCTTATTTTTCTTATTGTGATATATTTGCATTAAATGATGATCTGATTTGGGAGGTTGACGGATATGGCTCTATGTCTTGATTTAATATTGGGCAGCTTGATGTGTGCTACATTGTGGTGCACGTTATCAGAGAATGATGGAAGGCTTGTTGGTGGGGTAATTAAATACGCCCTAATGGTTGTTGATTGCTATGGAAGACAAAAAGGTTGATCGGTGAGGTGTCAAGATGATCAGATCTTGCAAGGAGAGTGTTCGAGCAGTATGTTAGGGCATTGTAACTATGAACACTGAGTGACATTGAACCAAGAATATGTGAACCTCAGTGGCCGTTAGCCTGGGCTGGCTGAAAGGCTGACTAACTAAGTGGGTTGGTGAAATGAAATAAATCTGCACTGTATGTCATGTGAGGACATTGTAGCAATGCGATGATTTTGTATGATTGTGTTTCCTATATTCTCCAGATGGACAAGATGTAAAATTTTGAAGAGCATAGCTCTGAGATTGTATTGTAACTATTTTTTTGTTGAATAATGCAATTGAGTTAAGTGTTTTGGAGGGTGGGGTTTTTACCCAAAATGGTTTTCCCCACATAAATATGTGTGTCCATCAGTTTGTCACTCATGTTGTTTAGTTTCTATGCATGTACTTTTCTCAAAAGGATTAATTGGGAAGTCCACTATGCCTATTTTCACTTTATGGCATAGTAGATTGTGTCTTTGAGGTGATTTGGAAATTAAATTCACTAAGGCACTATTCTTCTTAGATGTTTTGTTCTAAGTTGACACGTCTCATTCTCAACACCTCTCTCTCTCATGCCCTCTATCTCTCTCCCACTCTCTCTCCCTCTCTCTCTCTCTCAAGTCTCTCCCTCCCACCCCCTCTCCCTCCCTCTCTCTCTCAAGTCTCTCCCTTCTACCCACTCTCCCTCTTTCAGATCTCTCTTTGTCTCTCTCACTCACTCCCTCTATATCTCTCCCACATCCTCTCTCTCTCTCACTCACTCTATCTCTCTCCCTCTCTCTCTCCCTCTCTCTCAGGTATCTCCCTCGCACCCCCTCCCACTTTCTCTCCCTCTCTCTCAGGTATCTCCCTCACACCCCCTCCCACTCTCTCCCTCTCTCTCAGATATCTCCCCCCACCCCCTCTCTCTCTATCTCTCTCTCACTTCTACATCTCTCTCCAATCTCGCTATTATGAGTACTCCCTCTCCCTCCCACCCCCTCTCCATCTCTCAAGTCTCTCTCTCTCACTCCTTGTATCTCTCCCATCCCTCTTTCCCCCACTCCCTCCCCTTCCCACCTCCTCTCTCCCATTTTGTCTCCCTCCCACCCTCTCTCCCTCTCCCTCTCTCCAAGGTTTCTCCATCCCACCCCCTCTGTCTCTCTATGTCTCTCCCTCTCTCTCTCTCCCACTCCCTCTCTCTCTCTCCCACTCCCTCCATCTCTCTCCCACTTTGTCTCTCTCCCTCTCTCTTAGGTTTCTCCTTCCTACCCCCTCTCCCTCCCTCTCTCTCTCAAGTATCTCCATCGTACCCCCTCTCCCTCTCTCTCTTTGTCAAGTATCCCCTTCCTACTCCCTTTATCTCTCTTCCACTCCCTCACTATATCACCCCCTCTATCTCTTTCCCTCTACCTCTCCATCTCTCTCAAGTATCTCCCTCCCACCACCTATCCCTATCTCTCTCTCAAGTAGAGGGTTTAGGGTTAAGGGTAGAGGGTTTAGGGATTTAGGGTTTATGTTTTAAGGGTAGAGGGTTTAAGATTTTAGGGTTTAACCTAGTTAAGGGTAGATGGTTTAGGTTTTAAGGGTTAAGGGTTAAGGGTTGAGGGTAGAGGGTTTAGGGTTTACAGATTAAGGGTTAAGGGTAGAGGGTTTAGGGTTTAGGGATGATGATTTATGGTTTACGGGTAGATGGTGTAGGGTTGAGAGAGAGAGGGGAGTATTAGGGGTAGAGGGTAGAGAATTAAGGGTTAACGGTATAGGGTTTATAGTTTAAGGGTAGAGAGTTTAAGGGTTTAGGGTTTAACCTGGTTAAGGGTAGAGGGTTGAGGGTTGAGGGTAGAGGGTTCAGGGTTTAGGGTTTACAGATTAAGGATTAATGGTAGAGGGTTTAGGGATTATGATTTATGATTTAAGGGTAGATGGTGTAGGGTTGAGAGAGAGAGAGGGGGTGTTGAGGGTAGAGGGTATAGGGTTAAGGGTAGAATGTAGAGGGTTTAGGGATTTAAAGGGTTTATAGTTTAAGGGTAGACAATTTAAGGGTTTAGGGTTTAACTTGGTTAAGGGTAGAGGGTAGAGGGTAGAGGGTTGAGGGTTGAGGGTTTAGGGTTTAAGGGTTGAGGGTAGAGGGTTGAGGGTTTAGGGTTTAAGGGTTGAGGGTAGAGGGTAGAGGGTAGAGGGTAGAGGGTTTAGGGTTTAGGGTATAGGGGTTGAGGGATTAGGGTTTAGGGGTTGAGGGTTGAGGGATTAAGAGGGTATGGGGGTTGAGGGCTTAGGGTTTAAGGGTTAAGGGTTGAGGGATTAAGAGGGTATGGGGGTCGAGGGATTAGGGTTTAAGGGTTAAGGGTTGAGGGTTGAGGGATGAAGAGGGTATAGGGGCTGAGGGTTTAAGGGTTGAGGGATTAAGAGTGTAAAGGGGTTGAGGGATTAGGGTTAAAGGGTATAGGGTTGAGGGATTAAGAGGGTATAGTTGTTGTAGGATTAGGGTTTAAGGGTAGAGGGTTGAGGGATTAAGAGGGTATAGCGGTTGAGGGATTAGGGTTTAAGGGTGGAGGGTAGAGGGTTGAGGTTTGAGGAATTACAAGCGTATAGGGTAGAGGGTTTATGTTTTATGGATTAATGGTTAAGGGTAGAGGGTTTAGGGTTTAGGGATTACAAATTATGATTTAAGGGTAGATGGCATGGGGTTGAGAGAGAGAGGGGGGGGGGATGAGTGTAGAGGGTAGAGGGTTAAGGGTTTAGGGGTTTAGGGTTTAGGGTTTAAGGGTTTAAGGGTTAATGGTGTATGGTTTATAGTTTAAGGGTCCCACTCCCTCTCTCTCCCACTCCCTCTCTTAGGTCTTCCTCCCACCATAACTGAATAAATTTCTCCCTCTCAAGTCTCTATCTCTCAGGTCTCACTCCCTCCCATGCTGCCTAGACTAATCTGTGTCACTCCATGCCCTCTCTCACAATCCCTCTTTGTTAGGCCTCACTTACCTCCCACCCTACCTAGAAAAATATATTTCACTCCAACCCCCTCTCCCACACTCCCTCTCTCTCTCTCTCCCCCTTTGGTATTTTTTTATCTCTCGGGTCTCATCCCTCCCAACCACTCTCTCGTTATCAAGTATTTTCCCCATTGTAACTAGATTTAACTATCTATCCCTCTCAAGTCTCTATCGCTCTCAGGTCTTAGTCACTACCAAACTACCTAGACTAATCTCTCTCACTCCTATCAGCTCTCTCTATCTTGAGTGTCACTCCCTTTATCTCTATGTAATCTCTCCCTTTCAAAACAACACATTTGGCACTCACCAAATGTATTTTACCTTGAAACGGTAAAATAAGGGTTGACCCCATGATTCAGGCCCACATGCTTTTGTACTTGTATGGTTCAATGCTTTATTCGATTGAGACACACCTTTTTTTATGCAATTGACTTCATATTGTACCAATCTATGCTCGATCCATCACCTTTTTACCACCAATCTGCATGGTAGACAATGTAGAAGAAGAAATTTTGAAGTTTCTATAGTTAGGGTAAAAATATTAGAGAAAAATGCATAAAAAAATTATAATGAAAAACCCTAACAAGCACAATAGAGTACAAGCAAGCATGAAAATAAAAATAACAAGCGAATACAAACCGATCTCCAAGCTAGATTTGATTTATCTCCATTGCTCTTCTCTACCTGCATGAGAATGCAAGATTTTGAAGGTTTGAATGATTTGATATGTTGATTGCTCATTTTTGCAGCATAATAATAAAATTGAGATGATAGAAGAAAATAGATAGATATATGAGAAGATTGAGAGGAATTTTGGCAGAGTAAGGATTCTAGAAGAAGATTCCCTAAATGACCTGTGAAAGGATTGATTTATAGGAGAAGGCTGATTTGATTTAATGGCCAATATTAAAAGTCAAATTTGTGATATGTATGGCTAGGATTAAAAGCTTATTTTAGTGCCTATGATGTACATTAAGTGGGTTATGACATGAGGCTAAAATTAGGATGTGAGGGAATCTCATAATTTAAATAATAAAATTATTTAAGTTATGTGTGCATGTGAAGAGTTGTAGTGATGTGACACATGTTGCAATGTGAAAATAAGTGAGGGATTAATTAAAATATTTAATTTGAATTATTTTGAGACATTTGAAGGGGGAATTAATTAAATAAATGAGATTTATTTAATTAATTGGGAAGGTGATTAAGTGGAATAAATGGGATAAGTGGGATAATATAATGACCTAAGGTAAAATATTACAAAATGTCTTACAAGGTCATGTATCGACTAGATAATATTATGACATGGACAATTTTGGGTGTCTACATTTTTCCCCTCTTTGAGATGATGTTCGAGATGGTGAGATTTATGTCGATTAACATCATTTCAAAGAAGCTAAGGTATGGATAGAAAAAAATATGATGCCTCAACCACTTGAAGAAGTGAGGAGTAAGGGGAATGAAGGAAAGGGATGATAGAAGAATATGATGATGCAAAATATATGAAGAAATGAGATGATGATATAGGATATGATAATGATGATGATGCCCCTCAAGAGGATAGGTGGGTTGGAAAAACACATATATGCTCTCGAAATTAATGAGATGCTAAAGGAGGGATAAAATGAATGATACAAGATAAGAAGTAGATGAAAAAGAAAAATGACATGCTATGTTGCAATAAAGTGAGCAATCATATGTTTGATATAGCACTAGACATTATGCACCAAGGTATAAGAACCAAGGTGAAGATTTGTCTCATGCCCCAGCATAATACAACCTTGTCTAGATAAAAAATATGAATATTAGCTAGGAGTGATTCAGATTTGATGCAAATGAAAATTGAAATGATAAAATACACAAGCAAACAGGCAAGCATGCACAAATGATACAAAAACAAACAAGGTATTGCCCCTGTCATGTTGTAAACCAATGATTAATTGATTGATTGATAATGATGATAGTGTTGTCATTGTGGGGAACGATATATCCCTAGATCAACACAAGGATGATTGATTGATTGATTGATTGATGATGATGATAATGTTGTCATTGTAGGGAATGATATATCCCTAGATCAACACAAGAATGATTGATTGATTGGGTTTACAACAAGATTAGGATCAAGACCGAACTGTGATTGGATAATTTGACTTGATTGATTAGCTTGGTTGGTATGGATTAAGGATTGAATTGCATTTGGATTATTGCTCAAAGTGATTGAAGATACTTGATTTAAAGATTTGGATGATGATTGATGAATTAAATTGAGGAATGATTTAATTGGAATGATTTTGATTGATTGGATTGATGAAGAAATTATTAGATTTGATGATAATGATTAGATTGATTAGAAGAATGGGTTTGATTAGAAGAAGTGATGTAATTGATTAGAAGAATGGATTTGATTAGAAGAAGTGATGTGATTAGATAATTTGATGAAGAAATTTATTTGAAGAAGTTGAATTGATTGGAAGAAGTGATTTGGTTTGATTTTATTGCTTGGATTTTTGAAATGTTTTGATTTTTTTGGATTTGTTTTTTTTTAAGACTTTTTCCAAATTTTTTGCATTTTTTTTAGGATTTTTTTTGAAATGTTTTGAGATGTCAATGGATGAAAATTTGGGTAGCCTTTATGCTAGATACCAATGACAAGGGAAAACCAAGTCTCGGTGCAAGGAGATAGAGGGGATTGATGGATGAAAGGGTGGGTGATAGGATAAGGGATAAAAGGCTCATGATAGATGGATCGATAGAAAGGATAGGTCATAGTGATGGAATAGATGTATGCATCATAGAAGAGAAAGGATGTGATCTTCAAAGACTATGTCACACAGGAATAACATGCCCCATTCTAGGTACAATACTATATTTTTATGATAATGCTTCCAATAGGATGGTGATAAAATGGCATTAGAAAATATGAGGTATGTCAAGAGATACCCAAAAAAAATGTTTCAACATTTTCCCCCTATGTATTCGTCAAGATGAAAAGGAGAAGGGAAGATGAGTGGAATCAATATGATAGGTATGCATAATGGCTAAAGATGGTAGGTAGGATGGAAATGATATGATAAGAAGTGACATGATAGGATAAATAGTGCAGATGAGACAAAGTGCCCCCAAGTATAAGTGACAAAGAAGATCAACCTACACATGATGCCTGTTTGCCAGTTTTTCATCATGGTACTTATCCAGGGTGCCTATTCACCAGGTTTTCACTGTTGGATGAAGGAATTTCTCTTTACTTTTTCTTTTTTTCAATTTTTTTGACTTTTTTGACTTTTTTTTGACTTTTTTGACTTTTGGATAAGAGAAGGGGGATATGGATAGGGGGGACTCAAGTGTCTAGTTCCATGAAAGGTGATAGTCCCACTAGAGATGGATGTCATCGCATGGACCATGTCAAATGTGCTCATAGATGTTGGTAAGGAATTACATGAGTGTGAGATGGATTAGGTAGATGATGGATTATGATGTAGGTTATGGAGGGATTGGTGGATTATGATGTGGATTATGTCGGGGAGATGAATGGGAGGCTTAGAAAAAATCATGGACCATAGGAAAGTGATGGGGAAGATATGTAGGATAATGAGTGAAGGGTGAGGATATGGAGGTATGTGGAATTGTTGTGAAATGGAAGGGAACCATGACCAATGATTGCACACATTGTGATAAACATTGGAGCTTTTGATGTGGAGGGGGTGTAGGAAGCAATGGAAATGTTTTCTTATGAGATGGGTGATGAAGTGCTTTAGGTACCCACATAGACTTAGTTTTTTTATGACTTTTATTTCGCTTGTGGGATGGAATATGATATTCTTGAATAGAGTGGGAATGTGAGGTGGAAGTGGATGGTTGGGCTTTTTGAGATGTAGATGCCTTGTTTGACTTGTTTTCCTTTTTCTTAGGTACCCAAACCATTTTGTTTTTAGAATTTTCTTTTGAAAGTATGAGCTTATATTTCTTTTTGGATGGATTTTTCTTTCATTCTTTGCTTTTGTGTTCTAGGGCATGGGGACCCTTCATATTTTTTTATTTATAGATAGAGGCATCAATTTTTTTTCTTTTGAATCCCATGGGTATTGTGGAATGAGTGGAAGCTTTATGTTTAGAAAATGTGTGCATTGATAGGTCATGATTAGGATTTTTAGAGGATTTATGGATAGGTGGATAAGGGGATTGGATAATGGGGATATTAGGTGTTGGGAGTAGTGGAGGTAGATTAGATGGAGGGATATTAGGAGTTGGAAGCAATGGTGGAAAAATTGGTGGTGGAAGATGTATATTCACATGATTTTGGCATTTTTAAGATGATGGAGGAGGGATGGCAACATATGTTTTAGGCATATGATAGGATTTATGGTGGAAAGAGGAATTATGATGGATGGAGGAAGTACCAACATCTTTAGATTGGTGTCCTTGGGGTGTACATCCAAGGCCATAAGAGCGTGGAGGGACCTTGACATGGATGGGATCCAAAAAACCTTGTTCATGAAGGCCTAAACCTTTACCTTGATAGTTCATGTTCTGAAGCATGCGATGGACAATGGGACTAGGTGTGTTTTGGACACTAGACTTGAGTTCATTATTAGATGAAGAAGGTGAAGTGGATAAAGGTTGTTGTTGTTATAAGGAGGAACATTCATGAATAAAGATGGATAGACCAATAGGACATGTTGGTGGATTTGAAATGGGGTTTATAGTGGATGTGGAAGGATCATTAGGATCGTGATTATGTTAATTTAGATCCACACTATTGTTTTTATCTTCTACATTTACTTGGGAGAAATGTGTCTCATCATGACAAGTGGATAATGCGGGATCATGGATAGGACTAGGTAGGGGGTCTATAGGAGCAATGGAGGTTTCTTGCTCATGGATAGGTGAAGTGATAGGATCTTGACCATGGAATGCATAAAGTTGGATAAGAGGATCATCATGGCCTTCTTGATCATAGAGGGAAGCTTCATCATGAATAGGACCAAGTATGTTATTAGTGGGATCATTAAAAGGGCCTAGATATTGATTAGAATGAGAGGTTAATGTTTTCTAATGCTTAGGATAATGCTCTTGACATAGCTCTTGGGTTTGAGTGGAAATGGAAGTGGAAGACTCTAGAAGAGGCTTGGTATGCTCTTTATGATCAACAACATGAGGACATGATTGTATTTGACTTAGAAATATAAGATCAATAGGTTGTGGACCACATTATGGAGTTGGAAGAATAGACATGATATTCAAAGGTTCGTTGGTAAGCTCATTAATGGGTGCTTGACATGGGGATGGTCTATTTCGTGCTAGTAGTCTTTGAAGAAAATTGTTAAAGGATTCTTTGGTTGATGGATTAGAGCTTGAGAAGTTGGATGTTGGATGTTGGTGTTGGTGTAGGACTAGTGTGCTTTGAGATAGGATTTTTGTTAGATGGTGATGGAGGAATAGTAAATGGAATGGTGTATGATTCCAAACTTAGGGTGGTATTTCCCTTGTCAGAAGTATCATTAAGGTGACCTAATATTTCTACAAATTTTTCATCATCACTAAGATCTATAAAGTTCTCATTATCACTAGGAGCAAAGTTTGACCCACCTTGGAGCATATATGGTTTTGGATTATCTTCATGATTAGGCGAAGGGGATCCTCAAAGTATGAACTTGGGCTTGTGATTAGAATTGTTAAGGATTAGGACCATTTTAGCAAGTGCTTGACTAGGATTAGGGTGATGATGATGATGTGGAATGATTAAATTGGATGACCTAGATTGATTAGGATGAAATTGATTGAAATGTGAATAGAAAAAGGATGATTAGGATGATTAGAATGATATGTTTATGTGTTGGTGTTTATAGCTTGATATGAAAATTTGCAAACAAATTATTACACATGTACACACATGAATCACACATGCAAGACACATAAGCAAGTTTGAATTTGAAATTATGAATGTGATGATTAAACATGCACTTGAAGAAGACACATCAACAAGTCCTAGAACAAGTCAAGTAGGTATGTCCAATTAGGTCTTAAGCTAGGATGTATGAGGTTGACTAGGGATAATTTGAAAGAAAAATCCTACCACACAGCCGGGAGAAAGGGGTAACCCATCCTTCACCTTCACTTCCCAAAGGTATAAAGTTCTCTGGGGCTTAACCAAGAGTGACAAGATTTTAACTCCCAAAGAAGCATGTCTTTCGATTCACACCTTGATTGAGGTCATCCCTAGGGGTGATCAAATCCCCTAGCAGGCCTCCTATGAAGGCTATGACAAAAACAAACCAAGTGAGGTGTTTTTATCACACACGCACTTGATTCACACTCGCAATTGTTAATTTTCCTTTAAAAAATTGAAATGTGTGTAAAAAAATTCAAACACTTTGTTATTTTTAACCCAAAGTCAAAATGTATGATGAAATTCAATGGTTCTTATTAAGTCCAATTCCAAAGTGTGATTGCAAACAATATGTTCGTTTTAAAGCCCCAAATTGAAGTGTTTTGCAAACAAGATTGATTAATCAAGTGAGAGATAAAGATAATAGAATGAATGCGCTTGAAAGTTTTCTCTTTCCAATATGATGTTTATGACTGATATATCTGCTACTATAGCTCCTTATGATCACCTACAAAATAAAAAAAGTGATATTATAATGCAGCCATAAAAAAATTCATCAGGAAATTGAAATTTCAAATGCGTGTTTTTAATATACCCGAATTAGATTTGATTATTTCAAGATGTTATTGATCTAAAAAATAAAAAATAAAAGAAGAGACCCCTACTACGTTTTTCAGAGATTTCCAAAAATGTTAAGAAGTTAGAAAAATTCCTTGTTTTGCACCTAGAAATACGGATTTATGAAAAACCTACACAAAAAAGAAATTATATTTTTTCACATTGTATTTGACCTCTAAATTAAATATTTAAAACATAGACTCCCATTAAAATTTCAAGATATTTCCATAAATGTAAAAATTATGGAAAGTTTGCCGATTTGCATTCACAAAGTTAATTTTATGAAAAAGCATAAAATCATGATAACTCCTACAAAAATGCTGAGAAACCCTCGAGTTGTTTACTGTGGCCTCTTGAGATGATGTATAAGCTTCTGTGAAAATATTGTATAAAAGTGCATAATCGTTTGTAAGATATGACAAATTTTGTAAAACTTGGGGTTTTGTCCAAAAACTGGCAGATCTGCAACAAAAAGTTAATGACACCTGCAAAAAAGCAAACTAGATCAAAGGATTCACGTCAGGTTCACCAATGTAGTTAGGGTAAAAATATTAGAGTAAAATGCATAAACAAATTATAATGAAAAACCCTAACAAGCACAATAGAGTACAAACAAGCATGAAATTCAAAATAACAAGCGAGTGCAAACCGATCTCCAAGCTAGATTTGATTTATCTCCATTGCTCTTGTCAACCTGCATGAGAATGCAAGATTTTGAAGTTTTGAATGATTTGATATGTTGATTGCTCATTTTTGCAACATAATGATAAAATGAAGATTATAGAAGAAAATAGATAGATATATGAGAGGATTGAGAGGAATTTTGGTAAATTAAGGATGCTAGAAGAAGATTCCCTAAATGACCTATGAAAGGATTGATTTATAGGAGAAGGTTGTTTTGATTCGATGGCCAAGATTAAAAGTCAAATTTGTGATATGTATGGCTAGGATTAAAAGTTTATTTTAGTGCCT
Source organism: Sequoiadendron giganteum (assembly GCA_007115665.2). Lineage (NCBI taxonomy): Eukaryota > Viridiplantae > Streptophyta > Pinopsida > Cupressales > Cupressaceae > Sequoiadendron > Sequoiadendron giganteum. The sequence continues at coordinate 365,804,107 of CM021110.1, read as the reverse complement.
ATGATGCACATTAAGTGGGTTATGACATGAGGCTAAAATTAGGATGTGAGGGAATCTCATAATTTAAATAATAAAATTATTTAAATTATGTGTTCATGTGACACATGTTGCAATGTGACAATAAGTGAGGGATTAATTAAAATATTTAATTTGAATTATTTTGAGACATGTGAAGGGAGAATTAATTAAAATTAATTGGGAAGGTGATTAAGTGGAATAAATGGGATAAGTGGGATAATGTAATGACCTAGGGTAAAATATTACAAAATGTCTTACAAGGTCATGTATCGACTAGATAATATTATGACATGGACAATTTTGGGTGTCTACAGTTTCAACATCATTTTACATTATCTGAGGTAATATATTCATTTTGGTAATATTGAAATATTTATATTTAGTATATTTGTTTGTTTTTGACAATATAAAGTAAATTTCTTTAATGATTTTATTAATCATAACAATTGGACATAGAACTCAACATTGAATTAGGTGGGATTTTCATAAAAAAGTTCAATTTTTATGAGTTTGAAGAACAAAAATATGAAAAACATGAGATTTACAAGTAACACAAATTTAATTATGAATTCTATTTGCATTGCTTATAGTAGTACATTTCAAGCATGGCTAGTGGAATTCACTCTATTTCATTTTATTTTAAACTAATTTGGAAAACCTAATAGCTTTGATCAATGTTAATGCAAGTTTCCATTAATTTTTTTATTTCATAAAAAAATCACCTTCATTGAACATGTGCTTAGATAAATTCAAGTGAGTTGACATAGTTGTTAATGCAAGTTTCTATTCATTCATACCATTTACATTTCTAATTAATAAATAAAAGGAAAATTTTGTGCAATTGAGAATGCTTATTTTCTTTCTAAGTTACCTCATTGCCAAAGAGATAGTGAATAATTATAAGATATCTAGCATCACAAACCCTTGTTTGAATTCATATTCTTCATGACTTCGTTGACAATCACAAATTTGGTTTTGAGAACAATAAACACAAGATTCTCTAGTTTTCATTTAGGTAGCAACAACTTATACCCTAGTTTTGTGATGCAGAGTAGGGAGAAAAAACCTTCAACAATCATAATTAGATCAGTTTCAAACAATCTTCAATCTCAAAAACCTCAATTCAGTGCTCAACTAACCAATTCACATCCCCTTAAGTTGGTTTCTCTCACTTTTCTTGTTGTTGTACGACCTATACAGACTCTAAGATGATCTAAAACTGGTTGGATGTTGTAGATTAATGAATTATCTTTCATTTTCACCTATTTATAGGTTCTAACTCTTTGTATAGCGAAAGTTATCTTATTTTTACTCCTGCTACCTACTTTCACAATGTTCTTGGATTGAAGGGTTTCATGATGTAATTCGACCCATTCCAATTCTTGTGCCTATTGTAACTTATCGAATGGGTCTTCAAACTTATAAAATACATGTATAACCTATTTAGAATGTTGTGGGGTCAACGTTGGGTGTTTGGGGTGATGTTCTAGGACTGTAGCAAGGTATTTTCATGGTGAAAATGAGGGCTTCAAGTGTTTTTTTGACAAAAGGTGGGAAGGACTATCCATGTAATGCATTATTCACCATGTGTAGGGTCTGGTAAGTGTGTTTGGTGCTTTGTATGGGTCTGGTAGGTCCAAGAGATAGGAGTTTCATTAAAACCCCAAGTATTTTTCTTGAAATTGAGGGTTTGGTGTATTAGGGGTCTAGAGGTCTTGGACCTAGAAAGAAATCAGGAAATTGGAGGTTTTGACACATAACATACTAATGTTTGAGGAGTTTTATTGAAGATATAGTGTTTAAAAGGTGCTCTCTTTGTAAATTACGCCAATTGAATAGCCTTTTCCAAGGTGGGTCTATTGGAAGTCAATGTTGGTCCAAAGGAGTTGATGCTGGGGTTTACCTATGTTTTATAATTTGAAAATGGGTATCTTAATCATCCCTAATTTTGCCAAGTGTTTTGGAAAATCTTGGTGAAAAGGCCCTTGAACCGAGTTACCTACGCTACAAGGGAAAGCTTGGTAGAAGTTGGGATTTTCAGTTGAACATCTGATTTTTCTTTGGAATCTGATTGATTCTCATTGATTTGGTATATTGAATGGTTTCCAGCCCTCTCTGCATCAAAAATACGTGGTGGGAATGGAAGATACAAGCAAAATTCATTTAACACCTTGATTTTTGAGGGTTTCAGACTGCCCAACAAAGAAATATGAATATCTCCCTTGTCCCTCAATGAAATTACTCCACACCAGTGCCAAAAGAGAGCCAAATAAACCCCCTTTCAAACCATTATAGCCTTGGAGTCTGAAAACAAACCTACAGACTGTACCAAGTAAAAAATCAAAAATTCTTGCACAAGAAATCAGAAAACAAAGAAAACTTTTTTTTGAATCTTCTTACTTTCTTCATCAACAACCTTGCCTCAACCAAGAGAGGAATATGTAAACTCTAACAACCTCCCTCCAACATCCCTTACCTGCATTTTGAATTGGAGGGATGTTGGAAACCAATTAACTCTTATTTAGACCTCTAATAGCCTAGTTAAGGCAATTAACACTACACCAAGAACCCGAATAGGTAGAACACTCCAAAGGTGTTAAAGGCTCTTCAAAACACAAAAAATGACCAAGGTTACTCCCCTAAAATTCTTGGTTACATCATGGCACCATGATTCATTAGTTAGCCTAGATGCACCAATGCTACATGGTGAGAAGGAGACCTACTACAAACATCAAAACTCAACACTAAGCTTAAAAGCTTATTACAAACATTGAAGATGGTCCTTAGAACCTTATTACATTGAAATCAACCTGAAAAACAAAAATAATATTCATTCAAGCCTCATGGAGGCATTTGGACCCCAAGGTGCCCCTGCACCACCCCAACTCCCCTAAGCCATGAACATGGTTCTTACAACATCAATACACACATCTCAACACCCTTGAACAACCCCTCTCAATAGATTCCACTAACAACTCATCAAACTCAGACTTTCTTATACAAAATTAGGCTTGTCACATGAGGATGCCAAGCCTAAGGTAACCAAGAAATCCATCCAAACTCCATTTTGTTCTCCAAAACCTCTTCAAACATAAAGTACATGATGAAATATGCCATTCCACCAAGAATTAAAACTTGAACAAAAGGGAATGGCGAGTTGTGTGCATTCTTGTGATCAAACCCTAGTTTTTGAGGGTTTTTGACTTGTTCCAGAAGAACGATGATAAATCCCTCTATTATTTATGGAATTGGACCAAACCACTGCCTAAAGGAAGCTATCTCACTCCTCTATCAAACCATGTTAGCCTTGTAGCTATACAAACAAACTATAGGCCATATGAAGCATGGGATCAAAAAAATTACAAAGAAGCATATAGTGGGTGGAAGGCTTAATATGATATTTTAATGCACTCAAAAACCTTAAAATAGGGTATACAGACCGACCCTTAGTAATTGGAATCTAAAATGCACAAAATCACTTGAAATCCAACCAAACCAAAACTAAAATGGAGTTAAGTCTTTTTCCCACCTAATTCCATCGAAAAGAGAGCATAATCACTCTAAGATACATTGAATTGACTCGATCCCTTAAGGGTCCAAAGTACAAAAGGGAAGAAATCTTTGACAAGGTATTACTCATAAACCATGGTGATTAAAAAATAATTGTATGAACCTATGAGACCATTTTGGGCCCCTCTACAATAACCTCTCTCGATTTTTGCTATCTCAGAGGCATTTTCCTGTGGTGTCCATTTTTCACTGGATGGAAAAAGTTTCAAATGCAAGTAGTTAAAAGTTGCAAAGTGGTACAACTTTCGTTCTGCAGCTCGTGTGATCAAAAAAATTGTTCCAATGCATCTGGGTGGTACATTTATGCTAGGCATGGACCTCTTTTGCACCCAAACACGTGAAATCGCTCTGAGCTACGTTCAACTAGATCGATCCCTTAAGGCTCAAAAGTGCAAAATGGCTACAAAATTCATCATGCTTTTACTCGGGCACCATGATGCTTAGAAAATTATCATCTAATCCTATGAGATCATGCTGAGCCCCTCTACAATAACCTCTCTCAGTTTTCGCTATCTCAAAGGCATTTTTCTGTGGTGGCAAATTTTAACTTGGGGAAAAAATTGTCAAATGCAAGTAGTTGAAAGTTGCAGTGGTTCAAATTTCATTTTGTAGCTCGTGTGACCAAATGGATTGTTCCAACCCATCTGGGTGGGTAATTTTATGCTAGGAATGCTCCTCTTTCGCACCCAAACATGCGAAATCGCTCTAGGTTACGTTCAACTAGATCGATCCCATAAGGGTCCAAAGTGGAAAATGGTTGTAAACTTCATCATGCTTGTATTTAGACACTGTGATGCTTAGAAACTTCTTGTTTGATCTTGTTGGATTATGTTGGGATCCTCTACAATAACCTCTCTTGGTTTTTTCTATCTCATAGGTATTTTTCTGTGGTGTCCAGTTTTCACTTGATGGAAAAAGTGTCAAATGTAAGTAGTTAAAAGTTGCAAAGTGGTGCAACTTTTGTTATGCAGCTCGTGTGACAAAATAGATTGTTCCAATGCATCTGAATATGTATTTTTACACTAGGCATGGTCCCCTTTCACACCCAAACACGCGGAGTCGCTTCGAGCTACACTCAACCAAATCGATTCCTTAAGGGTCCAAAGTGCAAAATGGCTACAAACTTTAGCATGCTATTACTCGGATACCATAATGGTTAGAAGCTTATCATCTAATCCTACGAGATCAAGTTGGTCCCCTCTACAATAACCTCTCTTGGTTTTCGCTATCTCGAAGGAATTTTCCTGTGGTGGCGAATTTTCACTTGGGGAAAAATTTTCAAATGCAAGTAGTTGAATGTTGCAAAGTGGTGCAACTTTCATTCTACAACTCATGTGACCAAATGAACTATTCCAACGCATTTGAATAGGTATTTTTATGCTAGGAATGGTCCTATTTTGCACCCAAACACATGGAATCACTCTGAGCTACGTTCAACCAGATCGATCCCTTAAGTGTCCAAAGTGCAAAATGACTGCAAACTTCAGCATGCTATTACTCAGATACCGTGATGCTTAGAAAATTCTCATCTAATCCTATGAGATCAAGTTGAGCCCCTCTATGATAAATTCTCTCATTTTTTGCTATCTCAGAGGCATTTTCCTGTGGTAGCGAATATTCACTTGGGGAAAAAGTTGTCAAATGCAAGTAGTTGAAAGTTGCAAAGTGGTGCAAATTTCGTCCTACAGCTCGTGTGACCAAATGGATTGTTCCAATGCATCTGGGTGGGTACATTTACACTAGGCATGGTTCTCTTTCATACAAAAACACGCGAAATCACTATGAGCTATGTTAAACCAAATCGATCCCTTAAGGGTCCAAAGTGCAAAATGGCTGCGAACTTTAACATAATCATATTCAAACACCGTGATGCTTAGAAAATTCTCATCTGAGCCTATGGGATCATGTTGGGCCCCTTTGCAATAACCTCTCTCAATTTTTTCTATCTCGAAGGCCTTTCCCGTGGTGCCAATTTCTCGCTTTGGGAAAAAGTTGTCAAATGCAAATAGTTGAGTGTGTAAAAATAATTTTATAGCCATTCCACCCATTGTATCCTACTGTAACTTAATGGAATGGCATAATTAGGGGTAGGGAACATATTTGCATTGTTTCTAGAGCAGGGGAGGTGAGTTGAATGGTTTGGTGTGATGCCCTAGCTGGCAATTTGATGAGTTTTTGTGAAATTCAGTAGTTTAAGAGTGGAAATGGTTGAAATCCTTTGCGACAGCAGTTTGTCAGGGAACTTTAAGCATGTGCAGTTTTTTTGAAGAATTTTTGATGCATTGGTAAGGTGTTATGAGTTGTGGGAATAGGATTTTCAATAAACCCACTCATTTTAGGCTTTTAGCCATAGCAGAAAGGCAGTGAACTATTTGATAAAATGCTTTGGTAAACATGTACAAAAAATGTGGCAACATAGACAAGGAAGTGAATTGTTTGAAAAAATGCCTCAAAGAAACATGGTCTCATGGTGATGGAATCTCATGAAAATCCATAGCTGTGAGGATTTGTGACTTGAGGATTGTGATTAATGATTGGAATTGTGTTTAGTGAGATTGCAAGACCTTCCCTACTACACCAATGTTTTAGGGTTTTATCCATAGCAGCAAGGTAATTAACTATTTGATATAATTATTTGATAAACATGTATGAAAAATGTGTTAGCATAGAAAAGGCAGTGAACTCTTTGAAAAAATTCCTTTAAAAAATGAGGTCTCATGGTGATGGAATGCCATGACAATCAAAATAAATTTGATTTTCATGGCATTCTATCACCATGAGACCACGTTTATTTGAGGCGTCTTTTGAACTGGTGCAGGGGCACCTACAACCATGTTACAAAGTTCATTTTGGTAGCAGTCTGTCTTGAGGGACTCAAGGTGAATCTTGAAGTTTCAAGTGTTTTATTTTAGTAGGTATTTAAAATAAAGTCTAAATAGACCACTCTTTCATGTATTTAGGGGTTTTGGTGTTTTGATGGTGAAATGTGCACAAGTGCACTCATGTAGCAAATTTGAAAGTTGTAAGCCTTGGAGGCAAAAAAAATTGAATTTTTAGGTAGGTGGGAAAGAGTGAGGTATTTTTGGTGTGATGGGATTGAATTCAAGGTGATTGGGAGTCATAAAGGCCTAAATGTCAATGGTTGCACAATAATGTTATTAAGTGCATAATTAAGTTGTCAAAACACAGTTTTAGGGGTAATTAGGAGTTATAATTTTAAAAGATAGTTAAAAGGAGCTAGGCAGTTGGATGTTGATGCAAAAATTTATTTAAAGCCATAAAAGTCTCAAACCAAAGGTTGTTCAATGATTTTTGAACGATTTCATAAGAGAAACAACATGGATTTCGCTGCTACATCACAATTTTTCTTGATTTCTAGAACTTCTTCTCTTCTGTAAGGCCTGTAAAGTCAAGGTAATGAATTATAATTATTGTATTTGCATAGAATCATGTGTTAAGTCTCATTTGGAATAAATTTGAGTGTTTTCCATTGGGATTTGGGAAATAAATCTCATTTTTTCTAAAAATTGTCTGTCGGGGTAGTGAAAGCATAATTTTGAGGAAGAAAATGAAAAATCAGTCATCCCACCTACTGTAAAACTCTGTGTTTCAATGGGATGACATATTTAATGTTTGTTTGTGTGTTCAAATGGTTGGGTAGGCTGTGGAGTCATTTTTTTGACATAGAGTAGTGTTCTAAGGGTTGGTAACAATGATTTTATTTGAAAAATGGTGGGTTCAAGGGTGGTTTTCGTGAGTCATTGATGGAAACAACTTGGGAATGGTGTGAAATGCTTGTGCAGACCCTAAACAAGTAGTTTGATGTTTTTTTTGGGCTTCTAAGGCCTTGTGAGGGTGAAATGTTGAAAACCCTAGGATTTTACATGTAAAAGGAGGGTTTGGTGAACTTACAGTCCAAAGGTTAGTTGTTCGGGTTTTGAATGGTGAATTGGTGGTTTTGCATTATAAAAAAACTCTATCCAAAGAGATTTAATAAAAAAAAAGGATATGAGGGTAATTTGTTTGGAAAGGATTGCTAGCTCTTGTAGCCTTTTGAGCAGGGAAGTCTAGTGAAACTAGGTGTTGGCATAATGAACTGTGAAGAATCTGATTGGAATATTGTATTGGGTTTGAGTAGATGCCTAAATGATGTTGAGATAGTTATTTGTGTGATAAGATTGTGTTGAGTGGTTGATTTTCCCTATTTTGTGTTTGAGGATTGGTGTCAAAGTGGGCATATTTGAGAGAAGTTGTGTCAATTTGTTTCTTGAGTTACCACCACCTCTACATCATGAACTAGTTCACTGCCTTGTCTATGGCTTGTCATGGCATTCCATGACCACATTTATTTGCTGCATTTTTTCAAACAGTTCAGTGGCTTGTCTTTGCTATTGCTTACTATTATGCTTTTGATATATTTTTTTGAAGCATCCATATCTTGTTCGAAATCACTTGTTTTAGGATTTTAGCCATAGCAACAAGGCAATGAACTGTTTGACAAGATTCTTTGGTAGACATGTATGAAAAATGTGGTAACATAGATAATGAAGGGAACTATTTGAAAAAATACCTCAAAGAAATTTGGTCTCATAGAATGCCATGATAAGAAAATGCAATTGGCAATTGCTCCTAGTTATTAGTTATGCAATGTAAAGAAATTGCATAACTGCTTAGGTTGACTTTGTAAAAACTATACTATAATTTTTTTTTTTCCATCTATCAGTATCTACTTATTAGTTATGCAAAGTGAAGTAATGCTTTGACTTTGAAAGATGTGCAATGCAATGTAATCAACGATATTAATATAAACTACAAAAAATCATTTTTTACAATTCATTAGTTAAAATATTTATTTTATTTGTTCTCTATATCTCTATATGCTATGGAAATACCTTTCAATTTTAAAAACAAGTTTTTATCTCTTGTTCTATAATTTTTCCTAGTTTTTTCACAAACTATTCTACTTTTGGTTTGTCAAAATTTTCCCCAAAAGATTTTTGCTACTCTGCATTGGAAGCATGAAGCATAGACATGAATACACACAATATAACTGAATTATACATGTGAATAAGTGAATCATACATGTGAATAAGTGAGGCACAAGTAATTGATGCATTCCAAAGGATACAAACCACCACGAATGGAGCTTATTTACACAATATGCTTTAGATGGGGATTATTGAGCATTCGACAGTAATTAATTAAGAATTATATGTAAACAAAATCCATGCCTACAACATTTAAGCATAAAACTTACACGATACACATGATAACATCATTTCAGAATGGCAGTAGAAAAAAAAGATTTTCTATAATAAAAAATCTGAAAGGCTATACAATGATATATATTGATAAAAGTATATACAATATATCCAAATAAACCATACAGGCTTAGTATAAAGGAGCCACATGGACATAAAATGTCACGTATATATCAATAGTACAAAACATATGTTCCAAAATGCCACATAGACATACAACAAACAACACTAATACATAGTCATTTCCCTCTAGGGGAAGGAAATAGATCTCGTGCTGCCTTTGAAATTCAGCTAGATGGAATGACTGTTGCTTCTCTTGTCTTTCAAACATGCTCACTAGTCCTCCTCTCTTCACTTTGGACCTTCAACTGATACAATAAAAAGTAAAGATGTTAAAACATAGAAATTGAATTGTCGAATGGCATATAACAAAATATATAGTCACTTACCACATACATATAATCATCATGCACATTTACAACATCACCATGTCCATGATCTCGAGTGACAACCACCTATAGCAACCATCAAGATAGAAATTGAACTACATAGAAGTATCATGAAAATTTTCTATAATAGACCATAAAAGAGCAAATATAATGTCAAATCGACTAATCTATTTCATACCTCTCTCAATGGATCAGAACTGGTTATTGCTACAACAAATCCATGGTCCATCATGCCATCAACATCACCAGGGTTGTCTCTTGTCAACAACTACAAATGAAACAATATCTCAGGTATCATGTTGATATAAAGCCCAAGAGGGGATAATGGAACATAAGGTGAAATAAGAGAGGGTAATGGGATGGGAATAGAAGGGTGATGCAGAGAGGGGGCTCAAAATCATTCAAAGTGAAAACTTGCATTCAAGAGGCATCTAACAAGATTAAAATGGCCTATTAGAGTACTCCAAAAAATCTTCAAAGCTTGACAACAATCAGGAGTTTAACTTCTCACTTTCACCCATGTAACCTAATAGTAGTTGAAACACAGTTTTTGGCCTTTAACTCCCATGATTTCTGAAAAACTTGAAAATTAGAAGGTGGATTCAAATACCCATTTTAGAGTTATACAACATATCTCTTAACTAGATACAAGTCTTTTGTACCAATCCCTTGAAATTTGACCCTCAACGTTGTCCTAGGCCACGAATTAGGCCAGATTTACAAAGCAACATACCTTTAAACTTAACATATACCCTTACAACCTTGGGGAAGCATTTCCTATGCCCTCAAACCTCTAAAACTACAATCAACAACCAGGGTTGACACCTCCAACATAAAAAACTCTGAAACCCTCAATTTCATGCCAAGTCAAGAGGGTTTATTCAAAGTCCCACTTGCATAACCTCACAGACCATGCCACTGACTCAGACATGTATATTATGACCCCAATATGCTCAAAATTTGGAAAAAAATCCACATTCTCATTGATTTCCACAAACCTTAGACCCAAGGCTCCATCTTCATGTGTTTTTCATCACAAAACTCATCAAGACAACAAGTTTATCTCCTTAGTTCCTTCTCCAAAACTCTAATCATGAAACCCACAACCTAATAAGACTCCCTAGGGCCCATTACACTAGTTATAGTAGGTACAGTCAGTATAAGGGCCCTTAAATCATGATTTTGGTTGCAAAACCCTCAAATAGTGTGTCCTCAGCTTGTCACAGGAAAACAGGGATATTTACCACAAATCACAATGGATCTCCCTCAAACTTGTTCCAAAATATTTTTAACACCTTCCACCACAAAGTAAAATAATTTAAATTCCACAATCAATTTGTATGGGCTTGTACAGGCCTACAAATGATAAGAAAACTGATAAATTTGATGAAAAACAAAGATATTCTTATTGCCAATACTTCAAACTTCAAGCCAACATTAAAAAATGAGTTTTCATTCCTTTTTAAAGGATTATCCTCATAAAACCAATGCCCAAATTCCTTACAAATAATTTTTAAACCTCTCATGACCATTGCATTACAAATTTGTTGCATTTATGAAACTCACAAATTTGGCACTTTCAAGTTTTGACTCTTTATATTTTCCTAGACCCTCTTAAACACCTAAAATATTACAAATAGTCTAATGAGACCTTATTCAAATAATAAATAATGACTTATTCAAGAAAACATCATCCTATATACCTTGACACCCCTTTTCAACTTTGACAATTCCTTCCACATGATTTCCAAACCTTACAAGATGAATACAAAAGCCCCTCAAAGTTGATCAATTACAATAGAATGGTCACATTGGACCTTATTAAGACTCAAGGACTCAACTCAAACATCCTAACACACCTTTCCTATCAGACACTTACTGAAGAAACATAGAAAAGAGTGTTGCCCCTGCACCAAAGGGATTAATGGAACATAGGATGGACTAGTATAGATTGATGGGATGGGCTAGGATGAGATAAAAAAATATAGGGTAAAAAATTAGAGGTTAATGGGATGTGATTATTAGGGAATAATGAAACATAGGGTGAATTAGGAGGTGTCTAGGGTTTGAATTTACTACACAAAGTGCAAACTTGACCTGTGTGTAGCAATAATAGAGAAGAGTTATCTAGGATGAAATGCAGATAAATATGGTATAACATAGGATGATATAAACGAACATAGGGTGGAACATAGGGGATCATGGAACATCTAGGGTGAAATAATAATGGGTACAATAAGATGGGAGTAGAAGGACATAATGATACATAGCATGGACTAGAAGATATTAGTGGGATGGGATAGGAGGGGATCATGGAAAATAGGGTGAACTACTAAATGTTAATGGTAAGGGATTAGGAAGGAATAAAGGAAAAAAAAGTGAATTAGGAGAACATAATGTGACACAATCAAGGAATACTTGAATGCAATATTTGTGTTTCTCATCAATTTTTTAGATTTGTATATACACAAAATTATGAAAACTAGCTAACATAGATTTACAACACCATTAATGAATAAAGTCTACCTGAGTGTATGTTGTTTGAGGATATGAATCATGAGGTGTGGAGGAAGAAGGTGCACCAGGAAACTATTTGAAATATGAAGAATGCTATGAGACAAACATTCAAATATAACATTCAACTATTCAAATGTAACAATAATATCTTTAATACTAGTTGCATACTTGTGGAATCATCACCGAGAATGTATAAGGGTCTGTAGGAATAGAGCATTCCTCATGAACAACTTGTGACCCTAAAATTTCATCATATCAAAATTCTACTAGTTTAGTTATTCTTAAATTTCAAAATATAATTTAATAAACAACATTAAAATAACTTGCTGAATTTTACCCGACTGTCAATGCCAAATGTATCATTCAGAATATCATCTGTGAAATCCATCACCTCTACAACTAATTTAGGTTGTGTAGCTGCATCACGAGAACTTTGATAATCATAGGTGCAAACACCACCACAAGTGCTAGAATGATGGGGTGGATCTCAGGGCATACACGTCTCCTCCACACCAGGATCTACTAGAAGAATCACACATTGTAAAATGGTCTGGGTGAGTGAGTCAATCAACTTTAGCGTGTTCACCTCTACATTGCCCTTAACAATGGAAGGAACAATGACATGCTCCACCATGGGTCTTCCCAAGGCTCTCGGTACCAGTTGTGGATTACGTCGTGTAGCAGGTCTATCATGTGTGGAGCCCCACCCTCTACCTTGAAATTCTAAGATGTCAAAATAGTTTGGCATTTTATTGATGAAAAACTCGTAGTAGAGTTTCCTCAAAAAGTATTGTGGCACCTCATGGTTATTACATGGAGGTTGGTCAAATACCATCCACCACCGCTCCCAATATTTTTTTTTCATTAAATCATGGTGGCACCAATGGATGGGGAACCTCCTACATGCATGAGACAAAGGTTCATTGGTTTTTGGGTCTATAAATAGGGCACACAAGTCGGCTTTGCTAATTTTTAGGTTTTTGACATTTGCATATGACAAACCACTAGCATAAAACTATTTCATCTCATGCCTCTTATTTGACCAAAAATTCATTTGCTCATTCATTTTTCCTACATGAGTTACAATTGAATTCAATGATTCAGAAATCCCTCTCCTATAAGGGTGGGTTTCAACATGCTCAGTTAATCTTGCAATTAATTGTTGAATGTCTCTTTTATTGTGTTCAATTTGATTTTGAATATTTTCTTGTGTTCCTTGAGGATGCCTATGAATTTATGGAGGGGTTTCGGGTTGTTCTTGTATAGGAGGCTTGTCATGAGGGGGTGATTGTGAATTCTCAAATTTTTGAGGTGGAGATTCATTCCCTAAGAATTAGAACAAAGTTCTATTATAAAAACCTATTTAAATTTGCATTCTAAATCAAATTCAAAATAAATAGAATAAAAATACATACCTCTTTGCAATCTTTGACCTCTCCGACGTGTTGGTGGAATCCTCGTGGAAAATGGCAAGCTAAGGATGCAAAAAATGGAAGAGATTTGGTGAGCGTGAGTTGCAGACCTGAAATCCTCTTCCTCAAGCCACGGGTTGAAGACAAAATGAGGGTTTGAAACTTGAATTTTTTCTTTTATGTGTACTGGGCCATTTGGCATGCGCCAAATGGCTTATTTTGTGGTTTTTTTAACATTTTTTCAATTTGGCACCTAAATTATGTCACAGATTGGTGCACTTACCCTAATCTCTTCACTCAATACATTATATATCTCATATAGTTTGGTTTGCTTCTTTTCATGTGTTTTTAGGGATGTTTCCTTATTCATTTCATACATTGTAGTACCCACTACCTCTTGAAGTATTAAGAAGATCTCAAGTTCCTCAAGCCACAATGTTTTCCAACATTGAATTATCAATAGACAAAACAAGTGTAATGAAAACCTTACACTAACAATGTAAGAAAAGGCACCTTGAAAATTTACAAAAACTATTACTTAGAGTATAAATTGCATTTCAATTTCATCATATCATTAAAATATAGGCAGGTAGGAAAACAAAGTGGATTACGAGTTATTTTGTTGAGCTTGTACAAAGCTAAAGGGTGGAGAATTTGAAGAGGAGTTGCAGCCAGGGGATACATAAAAGTAACCATATTTGGCTGAGGGGTGACCAACCAATTGCATTCTTATACATAGAGGGTTTTTCAACACTATGTGGGTCATAGGTTTCTTAATGCACTATGTTTTCCAACCTCCAATTATATAGACAATATGATTGCAATGTAAACCTTTTCTTGTTTACACAATACAAATGTAATGAAACAAACATCTCCAAAATATATAACAAGTGTCAGGTACACTAAAAACTTTGTTTCAACTTTCCCAAATTAGTAAACTATAGGCATGTTGGAAAACACCGTGGGTTGCAATTTCTATATTTTTTCTTGTTGTAAGCTGAAGGGTGAAATTTTTTCTTTTATTCTTGATGTTATTTTGTTGTCATGTTTAGTTTTATTGTTTAGAGATGTTTGAGTTCACTAGTTGAAATCCAATTATAGGATCATCTTTCATTTTCTTTGCTTAGAAAAATTCATATACAATACAAAATCTCTCAACTTTATCCACTTCTGCATTGTGATTTTCCCATTGCACATACTGCACGTGCTCCTTCATCAACTTCTCAAGAGTGGTAAGAAAAAAAAAAATCTATCTCATTAAGTTTGATCTCCTTGTCTTCAAGTGTTTTTAGAGTAGATTCCTTTTCAATTTCATAAATTATAGAACTTGCTGCATCAAGATTTGCATTGTTTCTTTTCCTTTGCACATACTACAGATGCTTCTTTGTCAATTAATCAAGAGCATAAAGAATATCTTAAGTCAACACAATATCTATCTCATTCACTATGGTTTTCAATGCAAGTGAGCTTCACAATTTATTGCAATTGTGGTTCACAGTTAAAATTGCTTTTCAAATTCTTCATATGTTTCACAAATAAATGCACAAAAAAAACATGTTTTAGCCTATGTTAATTAAGTGATTTTTTTATCAGTAGATGCAAAGAATATGTTTTTTTCTTTTCACATTGCTGGAAGCGATAGAAGTAATTACACATTATTATTTTACATTATGGTTATAAGATACATATAAAGTTGTAAGTTGGAATTTTCATCCTGTTGTTCAACTTGCACTTTTTTAGTTCATGAATTATCATATACACGTTTACTGGTCATGTTAAGTGACCCAAAATGGAAGGCTCAATATCACAACATACCTGCTTAGGTAAAATAGGTTTGTAGACCCCATATACTATGGCATCTTAGTCTTTTTTCATGTGAGGTTGTGATTTTACCTATGATCTTTATGTTCGCTTGGAGGTTGAAGTACAAACTATTTTTTCCAACAGGCATTGGTTGAAATCATGGTTGATTGGAAAAAATACACATGTATTCCTTTCTTGATTCACTCCATTACTAATTCATGATTTTGTCAACAGATGAAAAAAACTTTTTATTCTTTTGGCGTTGCTGGAAGCAACGGATGCACACTTATTTACATAGAAGGTTGTCATAAAAGGTTTTGGCTGCCCTCTAACCTTTCCTCTCCATTAACACATATACATGCACCACAACCAAAGTATCTTCCCTAATACATCCGTTATTGCAACTGTAGAAGTAATAACATAGTGTTATGCACATTGCACTCATATGCTAGAGACAAAGTTGTAGGTTGAACCACTCATCATGTGATTCAACCTTCAATTGCTTATTTCATGAATATCTAGATGTGATTTTTCTCCTCATGTTAAGTCATGCCAAATAGGAGGGTGAATATCACAACATGCCTCCTTAGGTAAAAGAGGTTTGTACACCCCATATACTATGAAATCTTTGTTCTAATTATGTGTGAGGTTGTGAATTTACTTTTGGTCTTTAAGTCCATGTGGAGGTTCATCTAGATGCTATGTTTTCCATCTTGCATTCACTTACATCATGGTTGATAGGAAATTTTACACCTTTTTGGCTTTCCTCATTCTCTCCATTACTAATTCATATTTTTTTCAATAGATGCAATAACCATGTTATCATTTTGGTATTTTTGGTAGCAATGGATGCACTTTTTTCTTTTTACATACAAGTTTGTTATCAAAGGTTTTGGTTTCTTTCTAACCCTTCCTCTCCTTTAACAACCCTTCCTCTCCTTTAACACATACACATACATCACAACCAACGTATTTTCCCAAGATAATACATCTATTATTGCAATTGTATATGTAATTACATACTCTTATGCATGTTACACTCGTATGCCACATAGGAAGTTCTAGGTTGAACCACTCATCATGTGGTTCAACCTTCACTTGTTTATTTCATTAATTGCTAGATGTGTTTTTCTCCTCATGTTAACTCATGCGAAATAGAAAGGTTGAATATCACAACATGCCTCCTCAAGTAATAGAGGTTTGTACACCCCATATACTCTGAAATATTTTTTATATTTACATGTGGGGTTGTGAATTTACTTGTGGTCTTTAAGTTCGTGTGGAGGTTCATCTACATGCTATGTTTTCCAACCTACATTCACTTACATCATGGGTGATAGGAAATTTTAAACCTTTATGGCTTTCCTCATTCTCTCCATTACTGATTCATCTTTTTTCAATAGATGCAACAAACATGTTATCATTTTGGCATTGCTGGTAGTAATGGATGCACTTTTTATTTTTACATACAAGGTTGTCATCAAAGGTTTTGGTTTCCCTCTAACCCTTCTTCTACTTTAACACATACAAATGTAGGACAACCAACGTATTTTCCCAAGATAATACATATGTTGTTGCAATTGTATATGTAATTACATACGCTTATGCATGTTACACTCATATGCCAAATAGGAAGTTCTAGGTTGAACCACTCATCATGTGGTTCAACCTTCACTTGTTTATTTAATTAATTGCTAGATGTTATTTTTCTCCTCTTGTTAACTCATGTGAAATGGAAAGGTTGAATATCACGACATGCCTCCTCAGGTAAAAGAGGTTTGTACACCCCATATAATTTGAAATCTTTGTTATATTTACATGCAGGGTTGCATATTTACTTGCGGTCTTCATGTCATCAAAGCTTTTGGTTGTCATTTTATGTTGTCGTTGTCTATGTCCACTTGTACGTTGAGATAGACAATCCAATTTCCAGCCCGCATTTGTGTTATATTTTATGCGTAGCTTGATTAAATCTATCACATTTAATTTTCCTCAGTTGAAGTCGGAAACCTCCTATTGGTTTCATGTGGGTGACAACAATGAAAACACATTTTATTTACATTCAATGAATGATTTCTTTCTTTTTCTTCACACAATCAACACTAATTTTAAATATTCATCCAATTATGTCCTTTCCTAGAATGGGAAAAGGCGTGAAATGGAAGAAGCAAGATGAATTGGATGTGCAAGATGTAGAAAATGGAGGCACTCCTTTTTCCTCTTCCGATTTTTAATGGACTCCTATTTTTGTCAAGAAGGATTGGGTCCCTGACCTTTTCGCAATAATTCCTCGTATGAGAATTGATGATTTCAATCATGGTGAAATATGTGTTGAAGGCTTTGAAACTAAATTTTTGGACAAGAAAAAAAGAGAACCTACCACCACATGTCCCCTCGATGACAAAAAATATGGAAAAACAATTTGGTATCACAGGTTTGTATATTTCAACATTCATGTGTATGGTCCAATGATATTTTACTCTCTCTTGCTTCAAGATGATGAGATTATGCCTTCTTCATAGCTACTGGTGTCAATACGGTCCCGCAGACCACAAAGACTAGCCTCATCTAGAGAAGAAACAATAAAAGATGTTTATACAAATGCGAGGTCAATACCACTTCATGGTAAAGGTTATGAATGAAAAACCCAATGTTTCCTATATTATCTACAAAAAAATGTTCCACGTCGATAAAAATAGAATTTTTCCATGGCATTGATGATGCAAGTGGAGATACGAGTTCTATTTTTTCCGCTAATCTATCCGTAGAGTGCAAAAGCTATATTGAAAGACTTTTTCTCATGGACGTTAGTGTCAATGCAATAATGGATAGAAACATCAATGATCATATCTTATGTGGCATGATGTTAAAGAGAGATCAATTCCTTACAAGAAAGGATGTAATGAATGTCTGGCGATAGGTGCGTTCTACTCATGCACAAAAAAAAATGTTGATTTGACAAGTATCATGATGTGGAATGGACAAGACTTTGAAAAATTATTCTACTTTCAGGGGCCCAATGGGAAAGATACACCTTTCGTTATCGAGGTTCAAACTCCATGGATGTTGGATAAGATGGTTAGCCACTAGCACAATTCAATCATCTCGGTGGATTCCACATTTTCCACTAACAAATATGGGGTGAGGCCTTATAAACATTGACAAATAGTTCTTCATATTTTCAATGATCTTGCTGACTATAAATCTGACAATGCTCACTTTGAGTTGTTATGTCTACAATTTCCATTGTATTGTTTTCTCATTTTCGATGAGCAATAGAGTGGTGTTCTAGTTGTGTGGGTAGTGTATGCACGAAACAAGATTGAGGACATCTCTACATGGCTATGCATATTGCATGACCATGGAAGAAGAGCTAGACTAGGCTGGAGAATCAATGCATTTTTTACTAATCATGCAACTGCAAAAATCTAAGCAATATAGTATGTGCATCTCTTTGTTCATTTGTGTGCCTTTCTCATTTTCTTTTTATTTTCAATGCCACTTTCTCTTGCAGATAAGCGATAAAAAATATTGTTTGTATTGTCTATTAGGGTTGTCTTTCAATGTCGTGTGTTGCTATGCCTTTGGCATGTTGAAAGGGCTTGGTTGAAGAATGTATATAAGTATGTAACCAAGGGCTTGGGCAATGGACATCTTCCGCAGACTTGGCATGATCATGATGGCAATTGGTGATAGCGAAGATAGCCATGATTTTTAGAGTACTTCAACAAGACATGGTACGAAGGAGAAGGTCAAATTGGTGAGTTGAAAATTTCCATCACCTCATACAATTCACACCATTCAAATTATTTGGTGTTACCGATAATACGTTGTGGTTTACTTGACTATTAGATTTTTTTTTCATAGCCATGTGGGTGAATTGTTTTAGACTATTCCCACATGCCAACCAGGATACAAATGCAACCATTGAGTCATACCATTGCTTACTCAAAACTTGGTACTTGCGTGATCATTCTAACAAATACATTAGGAGAATGCACTATTTGTATTACACACTTGTGTATAAAATGGAACCATTCTATAGGAAAAAGAAAAAGTTGCAGTATTATGGTTTTTTAACGAACTATAAGTTTTTAAATAAGCGATCTAGTTTGGAGCGGGCCAAGGAAATTTTGTATGATCACTGTGTTCCTGATGAAACACATCCTGGATGGTACTGGGTGAAAATTCAAAGTAGGTCCAACCACTACCTTGTTTGGAAATTTGGGGAGCACCTTTTTGTTTGTGAGTGCCCTTGGAGTTTGCAAGGGAACACTTGCAAACATGTCCTAAAGGTTGCTGGCTTGATTAAACGATCATCTTCCATTGAAGGGGTCATCCACAGTAAGTGAATTTCAATTCGAATTGCATTACTTTATGTGAGTCAATTATTTTTTGCATTTTATACTGCCTAATACAAATTTATTTTGTGTGGTCATTTAGATGGGGGAGGTCAACCAATTGATGGAGGGATAGATTTGAATGAGACATTATCACAGGGGGGCGTCAAAGAAAATAATCCTAATCTTCTCACCCCTACACAATCTCCTTCTATCACTCATGTATATGATGAACATGTGCTCAAAATGTGTATTTGGAATGACATAAATGAAATCTTGAACCAAGTGATGCATACACTGCCACAGTGTCTACAAGAGGTGAAATCATACACAGTGCATGGAGAGGTTTCTATAGGACCTACAACAATCAAATGCATTTCCCTTTGAATTCATTCTCGATCCTGATGAAACTGCAACTAGCACTGTTCACATGCGTCCATGGTTTAGTGAAAGCAGGGATTGTCATCGACATGCAACCCATTGTATGAAGCGTGTTGCAAAACAGTCAGAGAACCAAAATCCTATGTATGACTCCTTTCCCTTCTTCATGAACAATAGCATCAATGTGAATGTTAATATGCAATATGAGACTTCAGGAGAAGCTACTATGGATGTGGTAGAGGATACACCATCTAATACGAGTGACTATGAGAAAACCCATTTCAATTTCTATATTGTAATAGGAAATGGTATTGCAGATTTATTTTTCTAGTATGTGCTTCTACCATGTCATAAACTTTCTGATTTTATTTTTGGCCTTTTTTGTTTGCTTTAACATTCCAATATGGGGAAAGGAGTCCTCACTGACAATTGTCTTTCGTGAGTGTAAACCCAATGGAAGGTATGGTTCAAATTTAATAACTATGTGTATGTAAGTCCAATTTTTGGCATGAAATTATGCAATACCATGGTTCCTTATAAAAAATCAGCTACAGTGATAGGGTGATGTCGGCCAACGTGCATTCACTTTGTTGCTTCAACCCATGAAGAGTAAGGGTATGTGCAGGATCATGATGGGCCAAAAAATGGCGATATCTAAGTGATATGATGACCCATGTGGCTAATGACTTTTTTTTTACCCAAAATCGATGAAACGAAAAGGGTTTTTAAAGGAGATTCTCAACTTTCCACCAATATAAATTATGCTTTACTTTGAATTTAATAAATAATTATTATTCATTTTCTATTTGAATTATGACTAAATTCCTAATTGATAGGTTGATTGAAAAACATCTATAACTTTCAAACGGTATCACTTTTTTTGAATCCAAAATATGCGTCACATTCTATGTTTTGCATAATATAGGATTAAAAAAAACAATATTGAATTTCATGAATTTTTGACCAAGTTAAGGTGGTTATACATACGAGTTTTTATATTTTTTAAAATTTGTAATAAAAAAAAATAATTAATTATTTACTTGGAAAATAATTACAAAAAAAAATGCATCACATCCGGACATGAGTCGCCTATTTATACCTAAAATCTTATAAAAAAAATTATCATTTTATTGTGGTTAGGGTGGTCAGACAGACACCTACTTCTTATTTTTTCCCTGAAATTTAAGTACTACTGCATTGAAATTTGAAAATTTCACCAAATAGATTTTAAAAAAAGAAAAAAACCTAGTAGTTTAGAAACTACATTCAATTTTCTACAGATTCTATTCTTACATATTTTTGAAATAATATAGATAACTTATTCAAATTTTTACATCAAGTTGCTTAACTCTAATTTTCTGAATTTTATTGCCACTTAAGGGCCTATTTTTTCCATGATGATCCTGCACATACCCGTAAGAAGAGTCTGTTCAGTCAAAATTTTATCTATCTCTTTCACATTGTTCACTTCTTTTCAAGTGTTCTCATAGTCCCATGTCACTTAAAATGGTCATAGTTTTTGCGCTACTAAAAATACACTCTCCCATGCCACTTTTTTCCTTGTGAAAATTTGTGTTTTGTTACCACTAAAAATGTTCATAGTCTTTGCACATTTGGAAAACACACTGTCCCTACACATTTAGTTCGTTATGAAAAGTTTTGTTTCACTTTGAATTTTTTGAGCAATTGTTTCGTACAGTCCAAATGTCCTTTCTACCTTTCTTCATCTGAATGTAATAAATAAAATGCTCACATTATTTTCCATGTTCAAAAATAGACTTTCCTTGTCACCTATTTCATCCTAAAAATGTTAATGTATCCTATAGTCCAAGAATGTAATGAAGTTGTTGACAATTGATGTTGCATTGCTCCATGCATTTCTTCTATTCTTGGTCTTCTTCTTTCATTTTCTATCAATCTTTTCCATTCAGAATAACACATGTTACATGCAGAGTTTGTTTTAGATGATTATTCTATTATGAGTCCTTATGTTACATGCAACGAATGATTTAAATAAATGGTCATAGTCTTTGCACTGTTGGAAAACACACTGTCCCTACACACTTAGTTTGTTATGAAAAGTTTTGTTTCACTTTCAATTTTTTGAGCAATTGTATCGTACACTCCAATTTTTTTGAAACTTATTTCATTGTATTGGAACCATTCTTTATTTAAGTATGCATAAATAAACAAGTTTAGCAGGCCACATAATATACAAGTGTACTCTATTTTTTGAAAAACAATAAAATATAAAACTTTCTGATGTTGTTTGTTGTTCTCTTTTTCCTGAGTATTAGCTTTTATTTTTTTCTTTCTACTATTATCTATCATAACTAGTGCATGAATCGGGCCTTGATTGGATTTGCAGAAGCTAGCATTCAAAGTGTCTTTCTAATTAGATAATGTTGTTGTATCTACTAAAATTTTTGTTGTCTTTCATTTCAGGCATTTTAGCTCCTTTCGTTCCAGTCGTACATTGCCATATGCCCATTGGAGATACTAAACATGCTACTTTATGAAGAATAGGTACAATATCTTCAATAAAAATATATCTATATCTTCCACTTTGCTTGCTTATTTTTCAATGTTTCCATTGCATTGGCAGTGTCTTTCTACTTAGAAAATGTAGTTATACATTCTAAAAAAGTTGTGTTGTCTTTCATTTTAGGCATTTCACCACCTGCTGCTCTAGTTGTATAGAAGATGTTGCATAGTTCATGAGCATGGGTGTCTATTTGGTTGACCAACTACCACCCTTATCTTCCATGTAAATTGTTTGCTCGCATTGAAGAATTTAGTCTCCCGTACAGGTTACAGGAAAAGATGTTAAGGAGAATCAATAGAAACGGGCCACAATGCACTAATTTGAACTACCATAATTATGCTCACTTCTTTAACAATGTCTTTGGTGTATGGGAAAAAATGGGAACAAATGTTCAATATTACAATCTAGAAATAGAGATTGTAAATTTATGTGATTGGCCAATGTCTCTTTATCAAGAAATTCGAGACCTCTTCCTAGTTGGATGCATTTGGAAGGTATGCATTCCACCAATTGTAATCATACACAAGCACAGTCTTATGGATAAGTTGAGCATGAGGTTTATGACATTCCTTAAGGGGGACTCTCTAATTAGCAATTACATGGGTCCTGTGGAGGAATGGTTGATGGTTGTCTTCAAATTCAAGCACATTGTTAGGTTCGAGATCCACTGTGTCAGACCATCGTCCAGGTTGCTACACGTATATTATGGGGTGCCAACATTGTATGCTATCAATTCCACCTTGACAATTAGAGTGTGGAAAATTCTTTTGAATGCTGAGAACGCATAAATTATACCTCTTCATAAATGGTTGACATAGTTCTCAATGTTAGCAGTATTAAATGTGTCTTGCAATTTTCTTCACAATCTATAGTATTGAATCAAAATTTTTTTACATTTAACTATGATGGGAATTGTTTATCTGAGATCAAGTCTAAAAATATTTCAAAACATTGTGATAACCTTGTTTTTTGTCCATCCTGCAACTTTTTTTGTGCATTTTTTCTTTGCAACATATTATGATATTGAAATGGAATGTTTGTTGCAAGTTGGCATTGTTATAAAATATAAAGGTGATTTTCAATATTGTTATAAAATGTGAACCTTAAGTTGAATATTTATACACTTTGTTGTTCATAGAGATGACAGTCATTAAGGAAAAGCAATAGAGATCTAATAAGTTCAATGTCCTGTTTGATCAATAAGAGAAACCTTCCTCTATGATTGTCCTAAGATCCTTAATATCTTTATTTCAATGTAACTGTCCTCTATTATTGCAACATTTCTGGATGATAAAATGTATTCTTCTTAGGTTTTTAAGCCATCTTTGCAGAGATTTTGTAATCCATGACACACAAAGGGGTTATGTGAAACTGTACAATACAATGGAAGGAGTTGGATGAATATTTTTGTTACATAGGTGAAGCTATTATATACATGGTAAAAATTTTATCATCAATTGACGAGAAGTTTCATAAGCATGCAGTGATTTTGTTATAAATTTATCTATATAAGGACTGATTCTTCAAATAGGGACTGCCAGATATGCTCTATATTAAGCTGCAAGTTCCACTTGTAGGTATATTTTTCGCTACTTCTTTTATCTTCAAGCATTGTATTGTGTTTTTACAGTCTACATAACATAAAGTGTTTTATTTGAACAAGATTTGAGAAGTGAGGGACAACCCTGTGTCTTTTCCATCGTCCAACTTCTTTTGTGCATCTTGTGTTCCAAACATTTAACGATATTGAAATGTAATGTTTGCTGCAAGTAAGGGTTGTTATAAAATATGAAGGTGAACTAAAATACACTATTTTTTTATAGTCTGCATAACAAAAAGTGTTGTCTTTGAACAAGATTTAAGAAGTGAAGGACAACCGTGTATGTTTTTCCATCTTGCAACTTTTTTTATGCATCTTGTGTTCCAAACATATATTACGATATTGAAATGGAATGTTTACTGCAAGTAAGGGTTGTTATAAAATATGAAGGTGAACTTCAA
Organism: Sequoiadendron giganteum; assembly: GCA_007115665.2. NCBI lineage: Eukaryota > Viridiplantae > Streptophyta > Pinopsida > Cupressales > Cupressaceae > Sequoiadendron > Sequoiadendron giganteum. The sequence goes on along the minus strand of CM021110.1, from coordinate 365,779,810 downwards.
TGCACTATTTTTTTACAGTCTGCATAACAGTAACTATTGTCTTTGAACAAGAATTGAGAAGTCAATGACAACCCTAGATGTGTTTCCCATCATGCAACTTTTTTTTTGCATCTTGTGTTCTAAACGTATTATGATATTGAAATGGAATGTTTTCTGCAAGGGTTATAAAATATGAAGGTGAAATTCAATGCACTGTTTTTTTACAGTCTGCATAACAATACGTTCAAATTTCGCTACATGCAACCCTGTGTGTTTTCTATCATGCAAATTTTTTTGTGCATCTTATGTTCTAAATGTATTACGATATTGAAATGGAATGTTTCCTAAAAGTAATGGTTGTTATAAAATATGAAGGAAAACTTCAGTGCACTATGTTTTTATAGTCTACATAACAATAACTTCAAATTCAACTACATGCAACCCTGTGTGTTTTCCATCATACAATTTTATTTTGTGCATCTTGTGTTCTAAATGTATTACGATATTGAAATGGAATGTTTCCTGAAAGTAAGGGTTGTTATAAAATATGAAGGTGAACTTCAATACACTATATTGTTACAGTTTGCATAACAATAACTTCAAATTCAACTGCATGCAACCCTGTGTGTTTTCCATCATGCAATTTTTTTTTGTCCATCTTATGTTCTAAATGTATTATGATATTGAAATGGAATGCTTCCTAAAAGTGAGGCTAGTTATAAAATATGAAGGTGAACTTCAATGTTGTTACAATCTGCATAACAGTACTTCAAATTCAACTGCATGTAACCTAGTGTTTTTCCATCATGCAACTTTTTTTGGTGCATCTTGTGTTCTAAATGTATTACGATATTGAAATGGAATGTTTCTTGAAAGTAAGGGTTCTTATAAAATATGAAGTTGAACTTCAATACACCATTTTTTTATAGTCTACATAATAGTAACTATTGTCTTTGAACAAGAATTGAGAAGTGAGTGACAACCCTCTGTGTTTTCCATCATGCAACTTTTTTTTGTGCATCTTGTGTTCCAAAAGTATAACGATATTGAAATGGAATGTTTGCTGCAAGTAAGGGTTATTATAAAATATAAATGTGAAATTCAATCCACTATTTTGTTATAGTCTGTATAATAGTAAATGTTATCTTTGAACAAGAATTGAGAAGTTAGTGACAACCCTGTGTGTTTTCCATCATTTAACTTTTTTTTGTGCATCTTGTGTTCTAAACGTATTACGATATTGAAATGGAATGTTTTCTACAAGTAAGGGTTGTTATAAAATATGAAGGTGAACTTCAATGCACTATTTTTTTATAGTCTTCATAACAGTAACTTCAAATTCAGTTGCATGCGACCCTTTGTGTTTTCTATCATGCAACTTTTTTTTGTGCATCTTGTGTTTTAAATGTATTACGATATTGAAATGGAATGTTTCCTAAAAGTAAGGGTTGTTATAAAATATGAAGGTGAAATTCAATGCACTGTTTTGTTATAGTCTACATAACAATAACTTCAAATTCAGCTACATACAACCTTGTGTGTTTTCTATCATGCAACTTTTTTTTGTGCATCTTGTGTTTTAAATGTATTATGATATTGAAATGGAATATTTCTTAAAAGTAAGGGTTGTTATAGAATATGAAGGTGAAATTCAATGCACTATTTTGTTATAGTCTACATAACATTAAATTCAAATTCAGTTGCATGCAACCCTGTGTGTTTTTCATCATACAACTTTTTTTGGTGCATCTTGTGTTCTAAATATATTACGATATTGAAATGGAATGTTTCCTGAAAGTAAGATTTCTTATAAAATATGAAGCTGAACTTCAATACACCATTTTGTTACAATTTCTAGAACATAAAGTGCTCATTGCATGTGCTTACATTTGTAAGGAAGTTCTCATACATAAGTAAGTTTTCATAACAAAGTAACTTGTATAGCATAGTGCGTTTTCTAACATTGCAAATAATGTGAGAATTTGATTTGTTCCAATGACATGAAAAAAGGAAATTCTATTTTTACTAAACCATCTAGTTATAAAATCTAAAAGTGGACTTCATTACATTTTTGGAGCATATAAAATTAAAAAAATTTCATGAAATATGAATGTGGACTTAAATTCATTTTTGGAGTGTGAGAAATAAGTACTTATTATAAGGAAATAACTGACACGGGATAGTGTGTTTTCCAATAGTACAATCAATGCAAGAATTTTATGTGTTCCAATCACATGGAAAAAGGAAATATACCATTTCATCTCTACCAAATAGTCATTTTAAAAATTCAAAGTGGAATTCATTTCATATTGGGAGCATACAAAATAAAGACTTTTCATAAGAAAATAACTAACAGGGGATAGTGTGTTTTCCAACACTGCAACCAATGCAAGCATTTTATTTGTTACAATCACATGAAAAAGGGAAAGCTGTCATCTCCACTCTACTAAATCGTTGTTCTAAAATTCAAAGTGGACTTCACTTCATTTTTGGAGCGTGAGAAATAAAAACTTTTCATAATGAAATAACTGACAAGGGACAATGTGTTTTCAAACACTATATGCAATGCAAGAATTTTATGTGTTCCAATCACCTAGAAAAAGGAAATATGCCATTTCCACTCTATCAAATAGTCGTTCTACAAAAATTCAAAGTGGATTTAATTTTATTTTAGGAGCGTACGGAATGAATACTTTTCATAAGCAAATAACTAATAGGGGACAATGTGGTTTCCAACATTGCAACTAGTGCAAGCATTTTATTTGTCACAATCAAATGAAAAAGGGAAATTTTTCATCTCGACTCTACTAAATCATTGTTCTAAAATTCAAAGTAGACTTCATTTACATTATTGTTCATAATGAAATAAATACTTATCATAACAAAATAACTGACATGGGACAATGTGTTTTCCAACACTACAAACAATGCTAGCATTTAATTTGTTCCAATCACATGGAAAAAGGAAACATGCCATATACAGTCAATGAAATACTTGTTCTAGAAATTGAAAGTGGACTTCATTACATTCTCACTCGTAACGAAACAATTATAGGGCTATGAAAAGTCAAATATGAAATGGATAACAACATTGTCTTCAAACATATGAAAATAGTATATATGTTCACCATAATTGTTCAATAATTAAATAATTACAGAGGCCCATGAAAATTTTGATATGAAATGTATAACAACATAGTGTTCAAACATATGAAAATGGTATATCTATTCACCATAATTATTCAATAATCAAATAATTACAGAGCACCATGAAAATTCTGATATGAAATGTATAACAACATAGTGTTCAAACATACAAAAATGGTATATATCTACACCATAATTGTTCAATAATAAACTCATGAAACCCACAATACAGAATGAGTATTCTGAGCCTGTCTCATTATATCCTACACTACCTATTCTTTGCAATTGAGTTCATGCCTGCATAATATATGCCAAATTTCCTAGGATTTTTGTGTATTTTGGGAGGGGTGATTCCAATTCCATGAACCCTCATAGATGATGAACGCGAAACAATAGATTTTTGGGTGCTGCCACAATAATGGTTTACACTTTTTGTGGCATCCTGATTTTTGCTGAAATCACATATTTTTAGAAAATTTAAGGATTTAAGCCTTAAAGAGGTTCCATTTAAAGGATTTTAATTGAACATGGTTTGATCAAACCCACTTATATCAAACCTCCTTGGATAGAAACCTTCTAGTTTTAAACCATACCTATAATGGAGTCTCCTCTACACCTATCAAAATGCTGATAAGAAACCACTTTTGACTTATCTTTTAGGGGATCAAATTAATTCATTTAAAGTTCATCTTTTGTAAACATGTATTCCTTATTATAAGCTTCCCAAAAAGTATAATTTTAAATATATTTAATTTTATTATTATATTTATTTTTTATTTCTTGTGAATGTAGGTTTTTCAATGAACATAGAGGTCTTTGTTTCACACATATGGAAAAATAGGAAAAGAGATTTTTTTCTTAAAAATACATTTAAACTAGCTATTGATGTCCTTATTCCAACAAAAAAAGAATAATTTAATTCAAATTCATACAAAAAATGTTATGCAGCTGAAAGTATAATATATCCAATTTATAATTACTTTGACTTATAAAATTAATTAAAAACTTTATATGCAACAAAAAAATTATGAAAAAATATCCATCCACTAGATATTGGTGTGGAAAAACTATATTTAAAAAATTAGAATTGTATCCTTTCTATACAAAATTTTATGCAGCTGAAAGTAAACACCACTTTTTGAAAATGATGTTTAGTAGAAAAAATAAGTTCATAAAAATTACATAAAAGGATTCACAATTTATTTTTGAATTTAAAAAAAAAATATAACTAGAATCTACACACAAAATATCACAAATCACTAGTTTGCTTCATCTTCAAATTCTTAATGGTTTAGCTTCTATAGGTGTAAGAATGTGAAGATCTGGCAAAAAATGTTGATTTCAATGTGAAGTTTGGTCAAAAAGTGTAACCCATTATTGTGGGATCACCCTTCTTCATAAACTATTTTTTCTCCTTGGCATGTTTAACACCTTGACCCTATAAAACACAATAAATCACAATTAATGTATGGATGGAAACAATATAAGCTATTATGATATATACAACAACATATCCTTTATGTGTACCTATGGAACAAAATGCTTCATCTCAGAGAGATTCCATAGCATGAAGCCGCCCACACACTCTTCAACGATCTTTGTGCCAAGATGTGGAAAAGGAACATAGAGCTCACCAAAAATGGCCTCAACAATGCTGAATCTCACACAATATTGTGAGTGCATAAAGCCATGGATCTCATCCTTTATATCGACAACATGTACAATGCCTTTGGCAACCCTTTTACGCTATCTCCAAAGATCAACGTGATCACCAACCTTAAAAGTGATTCCCTTGAACTCTATCATCTGTTCATCCATAGGATTTAGCTATAATGGAAACTTCATTGACATGAATCATAATTGAAGGCATATTAAATGATTCATAAAGAAATAAGAATAGAAGAATGTAAGTGTGTTGGGCTTGTTACCAATATATATGGCAGTTTTTTTCTCTCTCGTTCCCCATGTCCATCTTTATTGCCATCTCCCCCTTGGAGGATAGTGCTCTCCTCATCCCCATGTCCATATTTATTACCCTCTCCCACTTGCAAGCTAGTGTTGTACCCGTCCCCATGTCCATATTTATTACCCTCTCCCAATTGCAAGCCACTACTCTCCCCATCCCCATGTCCATCTTTATGACCCTCTCCCACTTGCAAGCCAATGCTCTCCTCGTCCCCATGTCCATATTTTTTGCAAACTCCCCCTTGCAGGCCAGTGCTCTCCTCATCCCCATGTCCATCTTTATTTCCCTGCCCTACTTGTAGGCCAGTGCTCTCCCCATATGCATTTCCATCTCTATTGGCCTCTCTGATTTCAATTGCAACCACATGGACAATTAGGTCAATCCTAGCACTACATTGTCCATCCTTTCCCTGTAATACCAGGAATTCAAATGTCACTTCAAATTCAGCTGCATGCAACTAATTCATTGAAATAATCAAAATAAACATTAAATAGAAGAATTGGAATTCATTGTTTCTTCTAGTTTCTCCATATCAAGGAACCTTGAAATTTTTTACCATGTACACTCCTTCTTCTTATCAATGTTAGATGGTGGGTTGGGAGGAATAACATCATCTTGTTCTCCCATGGCCTTTGATTCATCTTCCAAATCAAGAGTATCATGTTTGAGGGAAAGACTTCGTTGTTCATCATTTCCCTATAATAATAGGAATTGAAACATCACATCAAATTCTAATGCATGCAACCAATTCATTGAAATAATCAACACAAATATTAAATAGAATATTTTGAAATCACCGTTTCTTCTCATTTCTTCTTGTGGGGGTGTGAGGAAACTTTAAACCATATAGGCTCCTTCCTCTTCTTCTTCTTCTCAATGTTATACAGTGGGTTGGGAGGAACAACATCATCTTGTTCTTCCATGGCCTCCTCTTCATCTTCCAAATCAAGTCTATCCTATTCGAGGGAAAGACTCTGTTGTTCATCGTTTCCCTGTAATAGCGAGATTTGAAGCATTACATCAAATTTAGATGCATGCAACCAATTCAGTGAAATAATTAAAAAAAACGTTAAATAAAATATTTAGAAATCACTGTTTCTACTTGTTTCTTCTTGTGAGGGCATGAGGAAACTTTAAACCATATACAATCCTTCTTCTTCTTCTTCTCAATGTTGTATGACAGGTTGGGAGGAACAACATCATCTTGTTCTTCCATGGCGTCTGCTTCATCTTCCAAATCAAGAGTATCCTAATCGAGGGTAGGACTCTATTGTTCATTATTGCCCTGTAATAGCAAGAATTGAAATGTCACATCAAATTTAGATGCATGCAACCAATTCATTGAAATAATAAAAAAACATCAAATAAAATATTTCGAAATCAGCGCTTCTACTCATTTCTTTTTGTGAGGGCGTGAGGAAATTGTAAATAGTACACCCTTCTTCTGAATGTTACACAAGGGGTTTGGAGGAACAACATCATCTTGGGCTTTTGTGGGCACTGCTTCAGCTTCCAATACAAAAATAACCTACTCGAGGGTAGCACTTCATTGTTCATCCTTGTTGTGTAATAGGAGGAATTGAAACATCACATCAAACTAAGATGCATGCAACCAATTCATTCAAATAAGCAAAAAAACATAAAAAAAATGATTTTGAGATCACTGTTTGTTCTTCAAAGGGTGCCTTGAAACTTTTAACCATGTACGAGGCTTCTTTTGAAAGTTAGATGTTGGGTTGGGAGGAACAACATCATCTTTGCCTTTCCTAGGCACAACTTCCTCTAGTGAATGAACACTACTCTGCTGGGTGGTAGGAACTGCTTCTTGACCATCACCTTGTCATGTCATGGAAGTTACCATTAAGTGAACCTTGTATGAATCAGAACAAAAAATCAAATTTAATAGTTCAATTTGACATTACCATTCCTTCCTTTCTCTTTCTCTCTTGCAATTCTACTATTTTTTTCCTTTTCTGCTCCTTTTTCTCCTCACTATTGTATAATGCCATTCACTTCTTCATCTCGTCCTTTCCTTGTTGGGGAAGTTGAAGGAATCTATGTTTCCCATAATTTTGATAGAAACTTTGAATAACATGCTTTTGCTAGAGATGCTTCTATAGATTCACTTAGTACTCCATATTTTCCACCTTCTTTTGAAGGTACTCTTTAAATTTATCAGGGGGAGGAGGGGGGCATTTTTCTCCCCCCCTCTGACACAGTTTGGCCATGCTTTGATGTCATGAGAATAGGAAGGTGGTGATGTTGAATCCTATGCATGTTCTACACTATACAATCATGATATTTTCTCGTGCATTCTTCTATAATATAATAATATACATATGTAGCATTCTCCACTTCCTTTTTGTATTTAGTAGGAACCTACACAAAAAATTTGAAAAAGAAAATCACTTACTATATTTGATATTAGAATAATTTGAATGCACAAAATATACATAGCCAAATGATGCAATGATTGAGTTATTATATCTACCTTCTCGTCTACCACATCACCTAGTGTTTCATTATGTCCCTCTCCATCCTTAGGGTCTCCCTTTGCATGCTCTTCCTCATTGTCATGGACTATGGAAGGAGTGTGATGGTCTCCATGATTATCATCCTGAATCAAAGGAACGATATACTATCAAAATCAACATATTTGTAACAGACATTATATTTTCTAACTAAAATTGTAAAGCATTCTGATTGACACATTGGAATGAAAGGGAAATTGGAAGTTCACAATCAATTACCGAAAAAATCACTGCCTCAGGGTTTAGCTTTTTCCTCAAACGAGGGGACTTCCTTTGTACCACAGTTTCTACCTCCTGATTAAAACATTTCCACTTTCTAGTCAACATCATAACCACTTATGTGAGATTAAAATTATACATTTGATTGCATCTTGTAATTACCAGATCTTACCCGCACGTTTGGGCAATGTGACTTCCCTGAAGAAGATGCACCACTAGACACCCTTTCAGGTGTGTTGTCCACCTCAATGACATTCTTTGTTGTACGAAGAAAATTCCATTTTACAGAATGCATCCTTGGTTTGATATAAATTGTAAAATTGTTGCAAGTGTTATGGATAGTTAAAGCTCCAAAATTTATTGCACCATTTGGAGTAAGCAAGAATATCATATCTTTTTTCAATCATAAGAAGAATTTCAAACACATATTTTACTCTACTTAAGACTTGTGATAAATTTTGAAGGTTCCTTTCATTACATTCTTTGTGTCTAAATAAAAATAGGTTTTCAATACATTCCTATTGTCAGCAAAATTGCAAGCTGGAAAGGAGATGGTGTTATGAAACGTACAACCCACAGTATTGTAAAATGCTATAGAAGTAACCCACTGTGTTTTCCAACATGCAATTATTTTGTGCATTTAATTTTTTCAATCACATGAAGATACCGAATTTCAATTTATACAATAACTAATATTTTCAATTTTTGGAGGTGCCCTTTTATTACATTCCTACTGTCTAAATAAGAAAATCTTCTCAAGACATTCAAAATGTTATGTGAAATTTTAGGTTGGAAAACACTGGGTGTTCTAAATCTTGCAACCCACAAACTATTCTAAAACCCTTAACAAGTAACAACCCTATTGGTTACTTGCCCCGCCTCAATTTGGTATGTTTTGTGATAGTCTTGAGAACATTTAGCTTTCTAGATAACAATAATGTAATGAAATTGGAAAATAGAGGGCGTTAAGAAACCTGCAACTGAATGTATCTTGCACCTGCAAGTCTTGTCCATCCTCTCAAGTGTTTAGAATTAAATATGCATAATGAAACAATTGATAACTCAAGTTGTGTTTTCCAATCTTCCATTATTTTGTGCATTTCTTTGTTTCAACCATATGAATAAATTCAAATACAATTTATACTGTAAGTAAGAGTTATTATATATTTTGAAGGGAGCTTAATTATATTATTAGCATGTACAAATCAAAAGGCTTCCAAGAAATTCATACTGTCAATATAATTGTAGCTAGAGGATACATAATACTATCCAAATTCACATGAGGAGTGACCTACCAATTGGGTTCTTACTGTGTAAGTAACCAAAACATTGTCATTACATTCACATTGTCTATGTTTGTTGACCTTGCTGTTGCGTGAAACTGTCAACCTCTCAATTCCTGATACAAGCGTTAAATAAGATGCATGGTAGGTGGTTAAATCATATCGTGAATCACACAAACAACACTCACTAAGGGTTTGTCCCTCACTTCTCAAATCTTGTTTGAAGACAACAATTTATGTTATGTAGACTATAAAAAAATAGTGTATTGAAGTTTGGCTTCATATTTTATAACAACCCTTACTCGTAGCAAACATTCCATTTCAATATCGTTATATGTTTGGAACACAAGATGCACAAAAAACATTTGGAGGATGGAAAACACACAGGGTTGTCCCCCCACCTCCCTCTATCAGCGTGTCAACATTTCATGACAACTAGCCAACTTTGAAGCATACCTTTCTCATTTCCAAAAAATGCACTTCTCTCCATCATACATCGATGAAAACTTTTCACATCATGGACCTGAGTGGATGAGATTATGGAAGAGCTGGTGATGTGTGTTGGAGAGAAGAGCTTCTTTTACAAATATTGAAAAATAGCTCCAAAGATGCCCAATTGTCATGAAATTTTTTCATGTCTTTATATAGGTCTTATCTAATGCTTATATCAAGAATTTACAGGTCGACCTTTTCATACAATGGCAAGGCCAACAATGTGTAATTGAAGGTTGGAAAACACTAGGTGTTATTGAACTTGCAAACCAAATACCATTTACAAACCCTTCACAAGTAACATCCCAATTTGTTACTCACCCCTTAGTTGAATTTGGATGCTTTTATATATCTCACAACTGCAACTCCACTACATGCTCTCAAACCTTCAATTTCAACATGCATAATGAAAGAACTCACAACACACAGTGTTTTCCAACCTCCAATTATTTTCTGTAATACATTGTCCCACCATGTGGTGTATGTATTTTTATATGTTATGAGGCCTCTGACATACATTCTTCTAAGGAGCGACGTCCAATTGTAGGGTAGAAGCTAATCTCCCTACAAACTATAGTAAAATCAAGATATTATTCCTTAAAAAACATGTATTTGAAATGATAACATAATCATGTTGGAATCAAGGAAGACTAAGAGGGGGTGTGAATCAGTGTTCTGCAAAATTTAACTTTGTTAATATGATCTTTAAACCACTTATAGCATTGAATCAAAAGAAAGATGCAAGAACACAAAGTGATGCAGAGTGGTGGAGACTCAAGATTCAAACTGACAAAACTTCTCTCAAATATGCCAACCAAGGCATTAACCTACAATAACTCAGCCTTGTAAAATAGCATCAAGACTCAACAAGATAACTCAACTACCCAACACAATATGATCACATAAAAGACCTATCTCAACATCATTTAGGCATCCACTCAGACCCCGATTCAATATTCAAATTAGACTTTACAAGGTTAATTAGGTCAACACTAGGTTTCATTAGACTTCCTTGGTCAAAATGCTACAAGATTTTCCCTATTATAAAAATAAACTACCTCTCAATCACTTTCCCTTCACAAAACTCCCTTGACAGAGTTAGAATGTGATACAAAACCACCAATTCATCCATCAATTCTTAGATAACTGACCTATGGACAATAATTCCACCAAACCCTCCTTTTACATGTAGAACCCTAGGGTTTCTTTGAATTCACATCTTCCAGGTTCTCCAAGACTAACCAAATCATCAAAATACTTGTTTAGGGTCTGCACAAGCATTTCATACCATCTCATAGACATTACCATCAACAACTCATTACTGTCCCATCAATTCTTACATGGAAAATACACCATTTCACCTTATGGTAACATCCCATATCTTGCAACTCATCTTATTTCTACTCAAGAATGAAAAGAAACACATTCTAATCTGATATCATGCCATCAGACTGAGTGACAGGCTAACACAATAAGTGGGAATGGCCTAAGACATAATGGAACTTCAAATTGTGCCTCACTACCTTACACAGAAAACCTACAAAAAAGTGAACAAAACCCTCTCCAAATTTGTTGTTAACACTTTAGAAAATATTCAAAAGTATTTTATCTCCATCCCCTATAGGACACAAAAAAATTTAGAGAATTAATTTACATGTACAACCTGTACAGTGCAAGGAAAACACATAAACTCATAAATAAGTGAAGGAAAACAATGAATAAACACAAAAAAAATTCTTTATTTGAAAGAAATGTTCACCACCACCAAATCATCACTGATATTCATTCCTTCCAAAGGTCTTTATACAATTTCAAGTCAATACAACCTTTCCCCAACACCTATAACCACGCTTTAACTACCAAGACCTTCATTTGTCTTAAAAATTGTTAACATTGACATTTTTTGCCAAATAAGCATCATTATGTAACTTTGTTATTTAAGACACCTAGAACCACTTAGATACCTTGATTTTACCCCTAATGTGACTTCTAAACTCCTATCTTGCACTCCCATTTACAAACTCAATAATTTTCCTTCAAAGGCTACAAGGGCTCTTCAAGTGCAAGATTAACATTTCACCCTTAAAAGACTCAATATTCTTCCATTTACATTGTGATTGGTCTCTTTAGACCTTATTAAGCTTAAATAAACATAAAACACTCCTATATCACTTAGACACCCATCAATGAATTTTCATGACCTTCAATCATGGAGATGTGAAACTAGGTGATTAGGTGCTCTTGCACCATACACCCCTCTAAGAAGAATTCATGCCACATGAATTGTGGATGATACCAACATGTCAAATCTAGATTGAAAAACTAGTGATTCACAAGCCATTTCCACTGACCCATGCTACTCGGTACCCCATGTTGCTGTGTCCTCATACTCTGCCCTTCATTCTTGACAATAGTTACATTTGAAAGTGATTGTGTTTGTACATTCATACCTATGGTTTGCTCTTTCTCCATTCTTAGTTCAAAATCTACTTGTCCCCCATCAGCTATACCTACACATGAACAAAGGTCAGCCAAACCATTTCCCTGAGCTTCCTTTTACTTAGTCCCATCTTTTTGCTTAGGGTTGCTCTGTCGACACTGTCCTTGTACCTCTATTAGTCTTTTGTTCTCTTGATTTGACAAACTTTCCTATTGTACCTTCTCCTTTTTGGATTACCATAGGACATACAATGGTCCCAATCAACACATCTTCTTATATACTCCCCATCCAATCACAATTTACCCCTATTTTTGCCTTCACACCTGATGTCCCTACATTATCAGACCTAGGACAGCCTACTACATCAAAATTTCTAGTTTGTTTTACAACATCAGAAATTTTGATTTCCTTCATAACACTTATAGGTTCCTTACTCCCACACATAATAACCATTTCCTTACCTTTCTCATCTTCTACCCAAGGATTCAAGACAAAATTATGCCCATCCTTCATTATAGTATACTTATTTTCTCTTCCATCATACATAGGACACCTATCATACTGCCAAGGCCTTCCTAGGATTATGTGGCAATAGTCCATCGAAAGAATGTCACAAATAACATTGTCTCTATATTCGCCAATCTGGAAATCTCCAATAGCCTACTCATTTACTAACAAAGACTGACCATCACTTAGCTAGGATACCTTGTAAGGAAACTCATGAGGAATTCTTTTCAAGTTTAGCTTATTCACCATTTCACATGAAACCATATTCTCAATTGAACCAAAATCAACCACAACTTTACATACCTTTCCTTTACTCTTACAAGTGGTTTTGAATAACCTCTTCCTATGCAATGGCTCCATTTCTTTGGAAGTCTTCAAAAGTTGCTTGTGTAGCATCAAGGCTTCTCCAACTTCAGGCTCTATAGCATGGCTTGGTGAACCAACACTTTCCTCCTCATCGTCTTGCACAAGGTGAACTCTCTTGTCACCCTTTCTTCCACTTGATGAAGCACCAATCTTCTTAGCAAACTTGTAGGATGGATGGCCAAATTCATTGAAAGTATAGCATTTACCTGAAAACCCATTGTAACTCCTACCTCCTCCAAATCTGCCTCTTGTGCCTCTCCATCCACCTCTGAAATCAGATTGCTCTTGCTCCTTCTTGGCATCTCCTTGAATCTCATTGTTTGTCCTTGAACTAGGGAAGGATCCTCTACCTCTTGATGCATTACCTCTTCCTCTAACTGATTTGTCTTGTCTTCTCTTCATTTTCTCCTCCACCCTTATTATCATTTGGTAACATTCCTCTACATTCCTAGGGTTAGCCAAAACTAATTCATATTGCATATTAAACCTCAAACCACCCATATACCTAGAAAAAATTTCATCCTCATTCTCATGATGACCAGACCTTAAACTTAGTTTATAAAATTCCTTAGTATAAGACTTAATGTCCATTTCCTTTTTCCTTAAACCTTGCAATTTCTTAAACATTTGAACTTGATAATCCTTGGGTAAGAATTTACCTTTGATTTTTGATACCATCTTGTTCCATGAGGTAATTTTGGACTTTCCTTGATTGCTTCTTTCTGATTGAAGATAATCCCACCATACCAAAGCATGGCCTTGCAACTTTGTCTTTGTAATATTTACCTTTGGCTCTTGAGGAACCTCATAACACTCAAAATGGTTATCTAGTGTAGCAATCCAATCAAGTAACTCTTCATCATTTAGACTCCCACCATACTTTTGAACATCAATCTTTGCCTTATTCTTGTCATTCTTAACTTCCTTCAAGAGCTTTGCAATTATTTGATCCTCTGGGTCAAGTTCTTCTTCCATATATTCAAACTCTTCATCTTCCTCTTCATCTGACTCACTCTCTTCCACATCCCTTCTTTTGTTTGTCTCCAAGGCTATAATTATTTCCTCAAACTCTCTGATGTCTCTAGCATGTCTTTCTTTCATCTCCTTCATCTCTTTAGCCATATCTTTGTTCTTTGGAGGCATCTTTTCAACCTTGCCTCTTCACATTCTTCTTCAGCCTACAAAATGAAAACAAATCTACTCCCTGATGCTCTGATACCACTTTGATGCAGAGTGGTGGAGACTCAAGATTCAAATTGACACAAATTCTCTCAAATATGCCAGCCAAGGCATTAACCTACAATAAATCAGCCTTGTAAAATAGCATCAAGACTCAACAAGACAACTCAACTACCCAACACAATCTGATCACACAAAAGACCTATCTCAACATTATTTAGGCATCCACTCAAACCCCAATTCAATATTCCAATCAGACTTTGCAAGGTTCATTAGGCCAACACCAGGTTTCATTAGATTTGCTTGCTCAAAAGGCTACAATATTTTCCCTATTATACAAAAAAACTACCTCTCAAACACCTTCCATTCACAAAAATCCCTTGATAGAGTTAGAATGTGGTACAAAACCACCAATTCATCCATCAATTCTCAAACAATTAACCTTTGGATTTTAATTCCACCAAAACCTCCTTTAACATGTAGAACCCTAGGGTTTCTTTGAATTCACATCTTCCAGGTTCTCCAAGACTAACCAAAGCATCAAACTACTTGTTTAGGGCCTACACAATAATTTCATACCTTTTCCTAGACATTACCATCAATAACTCATTAAAACTCATTACTATCCCATCAATTCTTACATGGAAAATACACCATTTCACCTTATGGTAACATCCCATATCCTGCAACTCATCTTATTTCCACTCAAGAATTCAAAGAAACACATTCTAATCTAATATCATGCCATCCCATTGAGTGATAGGCTGAGAGAGTAAGTGGGAATGGCCTAAGACATAATGGAACTTCAAAATGTGCCTCACTGCCTTACACAGACAACCTACAAAAAAATGAACAAAATCCTCTCCAAATTTGTTGTTAACACTTCAAAAAAGATTCAACATTCTTTTATCTCCATTCCCTACAGGGAACGATAGAATTTAGAGAATTAATTTTACATGTACAACCTGTATAGTACAAGGAAAAGACAGAAAATCATAAATAAGTGAAGGAAAACAATGAATAAACATTGAAACGTTGCTTTATTTGAAAAAAATGTTCACCACCACCGACTCATCACTGATCTTCATGCCTTCCAAAGGTCTTTATACAATTTCAAGTCAAGACAACCTTTCCCCAATGCCTATAACCGCCCTTTAACTACCAAGACCTTCATTTGTCTTAAAAATTGTTAACATTGACAATTTTTGCTAAATAAGCATCATTATGTAACTTTGTTATTTAAGACACCTAGAACCACTTAGAAACCTTTATTTTACCCCTAATATGACTTATAAACACCTGTCTTGCACTCCCATGTACAAACTCAAGAATTTTCCATGAAAGACTACAAGGGCTCTTCAAGTGCAAGATTAACATTTCACCCTTAAAAGACTCAATATTATTCCATTTACATCATGAATGGTCTTTTTAGACCTTATCAAGCTTAAATAAACATAAAAAACTCCTATATCACTTAGACAACCATTAATGAATTTGCATGACCTTCAAACATGGAGATGTGCAACTAGGTGATCAGGTGCTCCTACACCACAAAGTACCCAACCACAACACCATAACACAAGGATTTTTACATGGAAACCCAGTTGGGTCTCAAAAATGTAGGTTTGAACCATGAGAGGTTTCCAAGCTCTCACAATGATTTTGGCCAATGTACAAGGCCAATTGATGCAATTGAACCTTCTTCTCTTTAGGTTCTGCTAGACCAAGGCAGGTGAATCTATGCAGATGATGCAGATTGAAATGTATTTCCTGGTTGAGCAATCTATCCATAGTGGAAAATGGAAGTGAATAGATGAAAACAACTACAACTAATCCTACTGCACAAAGAAAGGATTTGAATAAGTGTTTGTATACGAAATTCTATATGTGGGTTGTGGCAAATCAATGCCTTCTATCCACATGGGCAATGGAGTCAAAAATTAAGAATTATGTGTGTTTTTCTCTCTGGTTTAATTCTAGTTGTTAGGCACTTTGAAAATAAAATTCCAATTATTGGCATACAACTTCATTTATTTATGTCTTACATAAATAGTGTTGGAATGTTTCTTAACCTGGTTCTTCTTTAACTACCCAAAAGAAATCATAAAATTGTAGTGACTTACTTGAAGGGATTTAATTCTGACTTAGAGACACCAACAAATAAAAATCACACAAAATTGGAATACATTCTGATAAATCAGAGATTATACTTGATATACTGATTTAAATAATCAAAGGATCTCAAGTTGGAGAGAACTAGATAAAATAATATAAATTATTGCAACACAACAACTAAAACAAGAAGGTTTTCACCAGTTAGAAACATTAATCTCCATTGCTCTATTTCAAGAAATATCTATTGATTTTTACATTCCCAGTCAGAAAAATCTATCTCCTACTCTAACCCCGCTCCAAATGATTTTTACAACAGATTTATACAATCAAATCCAAGGGTCATGACCCTTCATTTATTCTGGTAAAATCATTTGAAATTCAATGACAAAGATTAGAATATTTAATTAGGTTGCCTTATCGGAAAATTAAATATTTTAACTATATTCGATCTTTTATTTCTTCCCTTAATACTTTTTCTAGTCTTTATTATTTCATTTACTTTACCCGCTCCGTACATTTCATTTCCCCGTGGCCTTTAATTTTACCGCTATACCACGGTTCACCTTCCATCTCCCCGTGCTAGAGTGGTGTTTGACTTTGATTGCTCTGTCAACATTTACCTTCCTACTGCTCCCTTACCACTCAACTGTAGCCATTATCTCTATCTCTGGCGGTTCCGTAGTGGTTGAATTTTCCACAGCCTTCTCTGTCTACCGCACCCTTACCGCTCAACCCCAGGCCTCGTTTATGTCACTAGCGGTATGGCAGTACCAGCATTTTATGTTACCCTCTCCATTCACCACATTACCACACTCTTCATTATGTTGTCCCACGGTATAGTGGTGACTAACACTAACCACTATCCTCCCAACTACTGCGTTACTGCGCTCTTCATTCCATTGTCCTGCGGTATAGCGATGATTAACACTAACCACTATCCTCCCGACTACTGCATTACCATGGTCTCCTCTCTGACTCTCCGCGGTTGCATGGTAACTACTAACCATTATCCTCTATCACCTCCTTGTCTACTGCACCACTGCGGTCACTATTTTAGCCAGCTATAGTGTAGCGGTAGCTGTTGTTTATCTCGATGACCATTAAATCACCATGTCTATCTCTGCCTTCCACTCACTACCTTCACTGACCATTACCTATTCACCGTGGCCACCGTGGTCTGTGAGATGATCGCCAATAGTACCATGGTGGGGTCTCTTAACCGCTACCTGGTCAGTAACTTATCGCCCACCATGCTACCACGGTCTATGGTTTGATCACGCATGGTGGAGCGGTAAATGCTTTATGCCCACTTGTTAACTGCTACCGCCATACCATGAGCCCATTATGGGAGGTCATAGTAAGGTAGTGAATGACATATAAAATGCATATTAAGGGAGCGGTAAGGTATAAAATGAATAATGAATTGGACAAGGATTAGAATGAACTATTTTTTTATGAAAAGTTAAGAAAATGATGGGTTTTAAATGGAGAAAAACTTAGGATTTTCATGGAATTTTATGGAAAATAATAGGAAAAACCTAGGAATTTTTATGGAAATATTTGGTTCCTAATAGTGGCTCCTGTTGGGGATCAGTGATTTTGCAAATCACTACAAGAATCTAGAATTCTTTGGTAGAGAAGACTGAGTAAAGGACATGAAAAATGAAGGCCATAGCAGATGGAGGGAATGAATAAATGAAGGATATGAAAGATGGAGAATGGAGAATGGAAAGCCCTACACTACCGTACATGGAGAAAATATTTTTTCAACAAGGGAATTTGTGAGAATGTCCATGTACTGGAAAACCCAGACCCTTCAAAGATTCCTAGAACTACTATGCATGGAAAATAAATTTTTTAAGAGGTTCTGCTAAGAATTATCCATGCACTGGCAATCCTTAATCCTCTGTACCTGCTATGGTTCAAAAATCAATGCATTAGGGATGGCCCCAGGCCACCCCAAAAGAAAAAACCACACTTTCCTCTGTCGTAGACCTTATTCTGATTAAAGCTTACCAGGTTTCTTTTGAAACTATCCATTCCATCTGCCTTGTTACATTCACTGCCATTGAAAACCTTCAGGAAAACACTATATTCAATTTGATTCATATTAATTTGACCACTCTGCATTTCATCATTCTCATTATCATATGAAAAATATTTATCACCCTCAAACATACAAAGACTTAACAAAAAATTCATAGGCATGCTCATTATCATATGTTGTTGAATGATCCAACAACTGCACTGGGACCTGAAAACTTGAATTCTTTTCTTGGAAATAAAAATAAAATGTTTCATCAGCATCATCTGAGACAACTGAATCAAAAATATTTTCCATTTCTCTTCTATCACTGGTTGACATTGACACATACATTTGATCCATACAGTCATCCTCACACATACTTGAATCAACAAATGTTGAACACTCATCATCATGCAAACCAACATCTTTCTCTTGCAAGAAAAAATAATTATAATCACATACCTCCTCTTGGACACAAATAGATTCATGATCAGCTTCAAAGAACTCCTCACCATTGTGAGAGATGCACATGGGGTTATATGAATTGTTACACATAGTATCTTCATTTTGTCAAAGAAAATATAGGTTGGAGCCAAAACTCTGGAATCATCTTTATGTGCAAACTTTTGGTATTCATGAGTTAACAAATCTGAAACTTGCTCACTACTGAGTGAACATGTTTCATCTAGATCTTCTGCTATTTCTCCAACTTCTTGATAATCACCCTATTGTAGATCAACATCCATAACTTCATCATCACAATTTGAATCACAATCTATTATGCAAGAGAGACTCTCCATATCTTCACTATTGAATGTCATGGTACCTTCTTCTATTTCAGCTTCTGAAGTATTACTGGTAGTATCCACATACCTTGTCCCAAGAATGGAATCAATAAGTTTATTCACTACATCCAAGGCACACTGTTTTGATGATTCTAGCCAATAAACTGATTTAGGCTCTGATGCTCTTAGAAGTTGTGCAAAAAATGTGGGTCTTGTTGGCCTAAAATGAGGAGGTAATTGCATACAGATGCCTGTCATCCTATTGTACAAAGAGTTCACAGATTCTCCCTTATATCTCCTTATGTCAAAAAAGGCATCCACAAGATTTTTTCCTCTCCCTTCAATTTGAATATACTCATTAAAATAATTTTTTTGTGAATAGAGTACATTACCTTTATTACCAAAATTGTCAATTGCATCATGTGGCACTTGTGGTGTCCAAGATCTCCTGGCATTTGTGTCTTCATTCTTACTGCATGATGATCCATTCGGTGATGTATCTGAAACACTTTTGACTCCCAATTGAATCAATTGTTGGTTCACTTGTAGCATTTGTTGGTTCAATTGCAGCCTTTGTTGTCTCAATTCCTTCAACTCTCTTATTGACTGCTATCCTCTTTCTGCTTCTGCCATCTTGACAAAATATTACTTTCCCACAATATCTATGCATTAGTTATCAAATCTAAAATAGATTCGCCACCTACTTTTCCAAAAAGTAGGAAAATAATTTTTTATTTTTTTGATATTATTTTGGTTTGCCCCAGCGGAATCCCCAAACAAAAATGTGAAACTTTGTTGACCCTATTAATGGAAAGGCTGGAAATGTTTTAGTGAATTTGTCCCTAGCAGAGTCACCAAACTGTTGGGTCTCAAAAATGTAGGTTTGAACCATGAGAGGTTGCCAAGCTCTCACAATTCTTTTGGCCAACCCACAAGGCCAATTGATGCAATTGAACCTTCTTCTCTTTAGGTTATGCTAGACCAAGGCGGGTGAACCTATGTGAATGATGCAGATTGAAATGTATTTCTTGGTTGAGAAATCTATCCATAATGGAAAATGGAAGTGAATAGATGAAAACCACTACAAATAATCCTAATGCACAAAGAAAGGATTTGAATAAGTTGTTTGTATATGAAATTCTATCTCTGGGTTGTGGCAGATCAATGCCTTCTATCCACATGGGCAATGGAGTCAAAAATTAAGAATTATGTGTGTTTCCTTCTTTGTTTTAATTCTAGTTGTTAGGCACTTTGAAAATGAAATTCCAATTACTAGCATAAAAATTCATTTATTTATGTCTTACATAAATAGTGCTGGAATGTTTCTTAACCTGGTTCTTCTTTAACTACCCAAAAGAAATCCTAAAATTGTAGTGACTTACTTAAAGGGATTTAATTCTGACTTACAGACACCAACAAATATAAATCATAGATTATACTTGATATGCTGATTTAAATAATTAAAGGATCTCAAGTTGGAGAGAATTAGATAAAAGAATGTAAATTATTGCAACACAACAACTAAAATAAGAAGGTTTTCACTAGTTAAAAACATTAATCTCCATTGCTCTGTTTCAAGAAAGATCTGTATATTTTTACATTCCCAGTCAGAAAAATCTATCTCCTACTCTAATCCCACTCCAACTAATTTTTACAATAGATTTATACAATCAAATCCAAGGGTCACAACCCTTCATTTGTTCTAATAAAATCATTTGAAATTCTATGACAGAGATTAGAATATTTAATTAGGTTGCCTTATCGGAAAACTAAATATTTTAACTATGTTCGAGGTTTAATTTCTTCCCTTAATACTTTTTCCTGTCTTTAATATTTCATTTACTTTACCTGCTCCATACATTTCATTTCCTCGTGGCCTTTAATTTTACCACTATACTATGGTTCACCTTCCATCTCTCCATGGTAGAGCGTTGTTTGACTTTGACTGCTCCGTCAACATTTACCTTCCTACCGCTCCCTTACCGCTCAACCAAAACCCTTATCTCTATCTCTGGCAGTTTCGCGGTGGTTGAATTTTCCATGGCCTTCTCCATCTACCATGCCTTTACCGCTCAACTGCAGACCTCGTTTCTGTCACTAGCGGTATGGTGGTACCAGCATTTTATGTTACCCTTGCCATTCACCGGGTTACCGCACTCTTCATTCCGTTGTCCTATGGTATAGTGGTGACTAACACTAACCACTATCCTCCCGACCACCACATTACTGCGGTCTCCTTTTTGACTCTATGCGGTTGCATGGTAACTACTAATCGTTATCCTCCATCACCTCCCTATCTACCATGCCATCATGGTCACTGTTTTAGCTAGCTACAGTGTAGCGATGGCCGTTGTCTATCTCACTGACCGTTCACTCAACGTGTCTATCTCTACCTTCCACTAACTACCTTCGCCAACCGTTACATGTTCACCATGGCTATTTTAGTATATGAGATGACCCCTAATGGTACCGTGGTGGGGTCTCTTAACCGTTGTCTAGCCGATAACTTACCACCCACTATGCTACCATAGTCTCTGGTTTGACTGCATGCAGTGGAGTGGTAAATGCTTTATGCCAGCATGTTAATTGCTACCGCCATACCGCGAGCCCATTGTGGGAGGCCACGGTTCACCTAGTGAATGACATATAAAATTCATATTAAGGGAGTGGTAAGGTATAAAATGAATAATGAAGTGGACGGGGATTAGAATGAACTATTTTTTTATGAAAAGATAGGAAAACGATGGGTTTTAAATGGAGAAAAACTTAAGATTTTCATGGAATTTTATGGAAAATAAGAGGAAAACCCTAGGAATTTTTATGAAATTTTTTGGTTCTAACAAACCTTGTTAGGAGAAAAACCATGATCGAAGGCTAATCCACAATATGAGTATACTCAGAATAAGTGTTTACAAATGGGAATGCACATGCATTCATGCACACTACCTAGAGGTCACTACTCAGATACAAAAGGAAGACTCACTGTCTTACAAAACATTTGGATTACATCTAAAGGATTTGTACTAAGATAATAGCATCTACTAATGCCAGATTACAGTTTCGGTTAAGCTCATTTGCAACATTCTTCATGCTCTGTCTGATTCTGCTCTTCTACTCTTGAAACTCTGACTGCCTTAATTTGGATCACAAATATTTGTTTTGCGCAAGTGAAACTATGCACAATCGATCTCTACTCCTTTTAAATTTTGCATCTCATCTCAACACACTTCAAAGTAATGTGAAGAATCACTTATATATATCCACGACTAGGAATTGAATCAAATACATGTCAGCTTTTACAAAATATAAAACATGTACAAACTATTGGCTCAATCCATAAATAATTTACAATGTGCACCAACCAAAGTTGGCCAAAACATAGTGAGGACCCAAAACAAATCCTTGAACATGAAAAAATCTTAAATAATTTCACCTCGAATATCCACAACATGCTTCATTCATCAAGTCAACCTTTTGCACTGTTGAACTGAAAATCAATCAACCGGATCCTCTAGCTTGCACACCTTTATGATTCAGAGATAAAATAGATTATATATCAAAAAGCCTTCCCTGAGATCCACAACTCAAAATGATAACAAAGAATTGCATTTGAATCAATAAACACAATTCTTTCGGATGCTTTGTTCTAGTTTTGACAATTAATCAAAAAACTTCAATCTAACTTCCGATACGAGCAAATGCTGAAGTGCAGATAGGAATGTTGATTAGGGTTGACATCAATGACAACACCAGAGGAATTATGTAGTGTCTCTTGAAAAAAATATCCCCCTTTGGCATTTATGGAAACACTTAGTGAAAAATGACTAAGTGTTGGAACTAGTACCAAGATGAATACACTGCAATCTTCAAAACTTCAAAACACAACTCCCCCTTAAATGAATAAGGCATTTTTTCACTATCCTACACTCCCCCTTTGACATCAATGACAAAGATAGGAATCTACATACCAAAATTCATAAAAAATTGTATATATATATAGACATGCTTCACTTACATGACCTTGAATATATCTGCAAAAATTTTCTTCAATAGGCTCAAACTTGTGTCCCAACTCTTTTTGAGACTCTCCAAAATAGTCATGTGACCACATAACAGATAGGATTCCATCTTTGCTGACTCAAGATTTACCGGATCACTGAAAACCATAACATCTTGTGATTCCTTCAATGCACTAAGAATTGTCTCCATTTTAGGACCAATTAGTCTGCTAAGCACACATACTTTTTCAACAATTTTTCCTTCTTCATGCTTCAAAATTTTAATTTTGTCAAGCAGGGATATGACTTGACCTTCTTGCGTAATCGTAGAAATGGTTAGAGGATCAAATGCTTGTGAGATATCTGCTAACCACTTCTCATACTCCATTTTATTTTCAATTTCCTTAGTGAACTTAGACAAAGATAAGCATGACTTGTAAAAATTTCCACCTTCAGATAAAGTGCCTTGAATGTTCTTTACATAGGTAGCTAATAAAGATTTGTCATTAGCTATCATACCTTTCAATCTACTGAACCTTTTTGCATCAAATTCTTTCTGAACATCATCCTCAGCTGAATTTTCAAGAGACTCAAAGTGAGTACTTACAATGTCAATAAGTTTCTTCAGCTGACCAGATGGAGAAATAAATGAATCCTTCACAAATGTAGGCATGATCTTCTCTAAGATATCAGATGCAAGACTTAGCAACTCATTGTCTTCAATTTGAGATTTCAGTATCTCCTCCCTTTCCTTAGCATGATCAAATGATTTTATCTTCAACTTCTGAATAGGAGATAGAGTAGCCAAGTTGATAGGACCTTTAACTAGTTCAGGGTCAAACTCCTCCTGTTGTTCTTCTAAGAACTCTTTTATTGCCTTGGTAGTGTCTCTTGCTTCCACAACAACTTCCTTTGCCTCAACCTTCTTCTCTTCAGCCACAAATTCTTGCTTGGCTTCAAGAATCTCTTTTTCTTCAACCGACACAACTTTAGGAGCTTCAGTCTCCATAGGAATTTCAGTATCTTGCATATCCAGAGGATTCAGAGTATCCTCAATTGTATCTTCTTTCTCTTCTCTAGTTACTAGAATAGATGGAACATTTTCATCATGAGCTTCATTAGAAGCAACATTGTACTTGTTCTTCAACAACATTCCCTTAATAATTTTCTCAGTATCTCTTGCAACTTCATTAGTCTTTCCGATCATAATCTTATTCACCCTTGTTTTTATCTTAAAATCCTTTTTTGTATCACTAAGGATCTTCTTCATTTATTCCATTGACATTATTGGACACAAATCAGCAAGTATTTGTTCTCTCATTTGTTCTTCTTCAGTTATTGCATTTAATCTCCTCATTTCTAAGACTTCATATAGCCCTTTAGGAAAAGATGATATTATTTCTATGAGTCATATTGAAATTATTTAGATATTTTATTGTAGCTTCCTCAATAATTCTCTAATCGACACTATCAAAGGTGCCATACCATTCAGATAGTGGCTTGCGATTACCATCCTTAATCAAAGATTTTTCCACTTCCTCTACAAACATACCTGATCTATCAATTTTCACCTTCTTCTTTGATTTCTCTTCACTGGAGGGCTTGTCCTTAGAGACTTTTGATGCTTTTGTGCCCTTTTTCTTAATTTCTCTTACTTTTGCATCAGATTCAGTTTCTTCATCCTCTTCTATAGCAACATAAAATCTTGTGATTTTTTCTTTCTTCCTCTTTCCTTATCTCCTGGATGTCTTGAATTGAAATTTTATAGGGACTGATTTATTTGCAGGACTAGATGAGAGTGCAAAGCTCTTGGTAGATCTATATCTACCAAAAGATGTTGTCAGACTAGCATAGTCAGTTTTAGAAGGCTCTCCTTCTTCAGCTTGTTCTCTTTTCCTCCTAGCCTCCCTCACTGCTTCAGCTGATATCCCCATGCTTTCTGTAAAAGCTTCAACTTCCTTTCTCACTTTTCAGACTATCATAGGCTTCTTTAGTTGGTTATGCACTTGTATATCCTTTTTTGCAAAGGTACCAAACCTTTCTTCTATCAGATCCCGAGGTTTACTCAATAAGTGTTGAGCATACAACTCCAAAATGTGTTCTTCAACCTCATAACCCATAGGCATTATCTAGACTATTCTACGTTTTGTAGCTTCCATCAAAAACTAATCAATGTCAACCATGAAGAAAATAGTGTCCTTGTATTTTTACACTATAGATGTAAGAAAAATTTCCATGGCTTGTATTTCACTCTGAAAGTTTTTGAAGTAACCCTAGATAGTAGTTTTCCTTTCTTTACTACCACCAATCTTGTACAAGATGTCTTTGGTTTGAACAACTACTGATTTATCATCTTTCCATTGTACTTTACCAACTCTCAAAACTTCATTCATGAAGTAGAAGAATAGACATAGCAAAAAGTTGCCATACTTGAAGGAATTATTCTTATCCTTCTTGATTTTTCCAAGGTTTTCAATTAGCTAGCCTTAGAGTAACTCACATAGGTCAAACTCTACATTTTCCTTGACCATCTGATAAGTTGCATAAATTGCAGTACCAGATACAGATTTATCCCAACTGGAGATAGATTTTTTATCCAATAACAATAGAAGAAAATCTCACATCCACTTCAATGATATCATTGATTGTCATGGCTCTTCTGTCAAAATTTGAACCGGTTGCCTTAGTGACTATTTGGTTCTTCACAACATTCAATGTTGGCAACCCACCGGTTGAATTCAGACCTGTAACAATCCTTATAGCTTCGTTTGTGATTTTGAAAGGCTAATTTAACCACATAAAATCGACATGCACTCGACTCAATGTGTATCGAACCCATTAATTTTTGTCGAACATGGGAAATTTCACAATTTGCATGAAATTATTCTCCTCCAAAGTTTTGAATTTAGACCTTACATAAAAATATTCTCCCACAATCTTATTTGTATACAAATTTATCAGTTGGGAGCTTCCCAAATCCTCAATATTCGCATGAATGTATGCCCTAATATCTTCAATATGTAAAAAACCATACAAAATGGAAGAAAATGCACCTAATGGTTCTATCTTGATAGATTTGAATGGGTACCATTTGAATTTTGGACGGGGCCTATCCTTAATATGAACAACCAACAAAGCAACCATTTCCAGAAATTTCAAGTTCACGAGTTCACAGATAAATACCTTTCGTCGATTTAGGGTTTGATCGTTGAATCACTTTCAGACTTGTGGGTATGTGCAGGATCATCATGGATAAAATAGGCCCTTAAGTGGCAATAAAATTCAGAAAATTAGAGTTAGGCAACTTGATGTAAAAATTTGAATAAGTTATCTATATTATTTCAAAAATATGTAAGAATAGAATCTATAGAAAATTGAATGTAGTTTCTAAACTACTAGGTTTTTAATTTTTATTTTTAAATCTATTTGGTGAAAATTTGAAATTTCAATGCAATAGTACTTCAATTTCAGGGAAAAAATAAGAAGTAGGTGTCTGTCTGACCACCCTAACCACAATAAAATGATAATATTTTTTTATAAGATTTTAGATATAAGTAGGGGACTCATGTCTTGATGTGATGCATATTTTTTTGTAATTTTCTTCCAAGTAAATAACTAATTATGATTTTTTTATTACAACTTTAAAAAAATATAAAAACTCGTATGTCTGACCACCTTAACTTGGTCAAAACATCATGAAATTCAACTTTTTCTTTTTAATCCTATATTATGTGAAGCATAGAATGTGACACATGTTTTGGATTCAAAAAATGTGATACCGTTTGAAAGCTATAGATTTTTTTCAATTAGCCTATCAATCAAGACTTTAGTCATAATTCAAATAGAAAATGAATAATAATTATTTATTAAATTAAAAGTAAAGAATAATTTATATTGGTGGAAATTTGAGAATCTCCCTTAAAAACCCTTTTCATTTCATCAATTTTGGGTTAAAAATAGGTTGTCAGCCACATGGGCCATCATATCACTTAGATATCGCCACTTTTTGGCCCATCATGATCCTGCACATACCATTGTATCTTCACCAAAGTTTTCTTGCAAAGCTCTCCAAAATTATTCTCAAAATGCAATGTGACAAATGAAGAATAGAAATAACCTTTTATCATTCGCATACCTAAATTTTTGTCGCAATAAATTCTTTTTCCCTAAGTCATCTGGATACCCTATTTTTACAGATTGTGAAAGAAAATTATTCTACGGACCTTCAATATTGCATAATTTTCCCTCCACAAGAGATCCAAAAACAACTTTACATCATCAATGTAATGGTTCCAATCTACCACATTTTGGTACCAACTACCAACAAGGGGTTAAAGGATTTTCTTGAGAACTCCCCCTCGGCCAAAGACCTTAAATTAATTCTCGAAGGAATTTCCAGTAACAGGTTCTGGTGCTGAACCATTTCCTACATTTGAAACACTCTTCTTCACCCATGTCTTCTTCATTTGATTTCTGATCTCATTTTTAGTAACTTCTCCTTTTCCCTTATCATCCTTTTGTACATTTTCCCTTTGATTACCGAACCCTTCCTACTTCTACAGGATCTAGCAATGTGACTGGATTTGTTGCAATTATAGCACACAACATTTCTTTGTCCAAACCAATTATTCCAATGATTTTCTCTTGATTTTCATTGGTTAGTAATATGGCCAAATTTGTTGCATGCATAACATCTGACATTTCTATTGAAAAAGTTGTTTGACATATTTATGCATTCATTTGATTTATGACTAAACTTATTACAATTGAAACACTGACCTGAGAATGATGGACCACTTGGATTCATTCTGCTTCTACATTGAGTGGCTATATGACCAAATTTATTGCAAAAAGAACAATATCCATTGAACTTTTGAGCATTAGGTTGTCTTACCAGATACCTTCCAACTTTTTTCATCTAATTTACTGACCTAAAATTCATTTGACTAGATCCGAAGCTTTCTCCTTTCTCATATCTAAGACCTCACTTGTCACTTCCAGTCCTCTGACTTTGAATCAGTTCATCAAGCTTAGTTGAGATAATCTTGAACTTCTCCTTGTATTCATTTGTAGTAGAAAGTTCATCCCTCAAAGTGTTAATCTTTCTTTCAAGATCTTATTCATTATTTTTGGATTGTTGCAATTCAAGTTCCAGCTGATTGAATCCATCAGTAATTTAGTTGCATTCTTCCTTTCTTTCTTTTAAGGACTGAGAAAGAATCTCTTCATTTTTCTTTTTGTCTTCAATCTCCTTGGTTATCCTCATCACAATAGATTCCATCTCATGCTTTAGGAGAACATTATCTCTAGTAATCTTTTCACATTCTTCTGTCTTTTCCTTCAAGGCTTGACTTAGGTATTCATCTTCTATTCTTTTACTTTCTTTCTGCCTGATCTGATCATAGAGTTCCTTTCTCTTTTCCCTTGACTTATTGATTTGATCTTTCAATGATTGAATGAATTTCTCAGCATTCATGAGGCTTGGTTTCAATTCTCAGACTTCAGATTTGGACTGATCAAGATCATCTAGTGCCACCAAAATTTGTTGTTGAAGACTGCCATAATCCATTGAATCACTTTCCTAGATCTTCCACAAGCTATTAAACTTCTTCTGAGGAACTAGGATCTGATACCAATTGTTGTAATCAAGGAACACTAAGAGGTGGGTGAATCAGTGTTCTACAAAATTTAACTTTGTTAATCTGATCTTTAAACCACTTATAGCATTGAATCAAAAGAAAGATGCAAGAACAAAAAGAAATCAAACACAACACCATAACACAAGGATTTGTACATGGAAACCTTGTTAGGGGAAAAACCACGGTGGAAGGCCAGTCTAGAATATGAGTATACTCAGAATAAGTGTTTACAAATGGGAATGCACATGCATTCAGGCACACTACCTAGAGCTCACTACTCAGATACAATAGGAAGACTCACTATCTTACAAAAAAATTGGATTACATCTAGAGGATTTAAACTAAGATAATAGCATCTGCTAATGCCAGATTACAGTTCCAGTTAAGCTCATTTTCAACATTCTTCACACTCTGTCTAATCTTCTCTTCTACTCTTAAAACTCTATCTACCTTAATTCAGATCACAAATCTCTATTCTACACAAGTGAAACTACACACAATTGATCTATACTCCTTTTGAATTTATCATCTCATTGCAACACACTTCAAAATGATATGAACAATCGCTTATGTATATCTTCGACTAGGAATCAAATGAAATACATGTTGGCTTTTACAAAATATAAAACGTGTACAAACTATTAGCTCAATCCATAAATAATTTACAATGCGCACCAACCAAAGTTAGCCAAAACATAGCGAGGACCCAAAACAAAATCCTCAAACATGAAAAAACCTTAAATAATTTTTCATCGCATATCCGCAACATGCTCCATTCATCAAGTCGGCATTTTGCACTATTGAACTGAAAATCAGTCAACCAGATCCTCTAGCTTTCACACCAATCAATACTAGGCTTTATGATTCAAAGATAAGATAGATTATACATCAAAAAATATTCCTTGAGATCCACAACTCAAAATGATAACAGAGAATTGCATATGAATCGATATACACAATTTTTTCGGATGCTTTGTTCTAGTTTTGAAAGTTAATCAAAAAACTTCAATCTTACTTCCGATACGAGCAAATACTGAAGTGTAGATAGGAATGTTGATTAGGGTTTCCATCAATGAAAATCCCAGATGACTTATGCAGTGTCTCTTGCTAACAAATCAAACATAAATGATATCAATTTCCACAATCCATATTGATTATTTCTAGTTAATTTCTGGATTTGATTGTGTAAGAATTTTTGCATCAACGTTTTAGATCACACTTCGTAATCCAAAATTAGGATGAGGAAGAGACCATCAATGTCACCCCTTATGCTCTCTTCTTCATCTTGATGATGGATCATGAAGTTTGATCTGAAACGTTTATGCAAAATTTATTACACAATCGAATGCAAAAATTAACTAGCAATAATAACCAGACATGTCTTATCCCTAAAAAAGGGAAATACATTATCATTTGTAAGCCATGTTGCAATGAGATTACCTTATGCAATTGGCACAAGGTTATTCTCCCTACAAACACACATGTCACATGCATCATAACAGTCATCATGTTTTAAAATCATATTTCAGAATGGACAAAAAGCCCAAAACGTGGCATCGAAAACCATTATTTGTAAATAGAAAAAAACCAAGATGAGGTCCCATTTTCACTGCCATTTTCCATAGCGACGTTTTGTAGGTTGGTAGAGAGAAACAAGAAATATGAAAATTTTCAATTTTTGAATGAAATAACTAATAAATCATTGAGGAAATATGAGTAAAATAACTTAATAATGTTTAGATAAATCATAAACCATGCACAATATGTAAGAGTTTTATTTCAAATTTCACTTTGCTACAGTCAAAATCTAGTTTCACTTTATTCATCTAATTGGAACAAAACGCCTTGATGGAAAAGATGGTCGGAAGGACAAATGGAATTGATCAAAATAATTGATAGTCAGACATTAACTCTGAGCTACTGTGGCCTATCTCATCGTTGCGAAAATGTGTCAGCACCGGTGGGTTTTGAAAATCATATTTTGGAATGGACAAAAACCCAAAAAAAAATGGCATTTGAAACCATTATTTGCAAATAGAAAAATTAGATGCAAAGAATGTAATGAAATTGGAAAACATTAGGTATTATAAAACCTGCAAAGCATAGTGTTGTTATAGATTGTTTGCAGTGTTGGAAAACAAACTGTCCGATTTCAGTTAGTTTGTTATGAAGAGTTTCACTTTTATTTCATTATTCTCCAAGAATGTAATGAAGTCCACTTTCAAATTTTTGAACTCTTTGGTACATTCCAAATGTCATTTCAATTTCTTTATCTGGTTGGAATAAATAAAATTCTTGCATTATTTGCATTGTTGTAAAACACATTGTCTCTTCTCACTTGTGCAGTGTTTTACAACACTATATGCATTGCTTATTTATTAACACCTAGGTTTTTCCAACATGCATTCTTACTAAATAGAAAGAATGTATTCAAATTATTCTATAATATAGACAATCTGAGTCTATTGAAAATCCCTTTCAAAATTTATAAGGACTTTTAATTTCGGAAAAAAATGCATTTAAATTTCGCATGACTGAAAAAAAAAGTGCACAAAATAATTACAATTTGGAAAACACAATGTTGGGTTTTAGTTATTTGAATGTCCTTGTTTAAATATAAAGGGTTCTCTCATGGTGTGTTTCTTACTTATTAACACATAGGCATTGAAACATGGGTAAGTGCATGGATCTGTGACACAATTTCGGTGCCAAATTGCAAAAAAAACCCATAATAGGCCATATTGTGCTAGCCAAATTTGGCACTTTCGAAATGGCTTGAATTTTGCAATGAAGGAACAAGTGTGAGTTCTCTTTCTTTTTGCAATGACTTTTGGAATGCATTTTTCTAAACTCTTTCATTTTCTCTTTCTCTACCAGGGAAACTATATACATGAAATACACATTTAAGTATAAGTTGACATTTACATATGGAAATT
Organism: Sequoiadendron giganteum; assembly: GCA_007115665.2. NCBI lineage: Eukaryota > Viridiplantae > Streptophyta > Pinopsida > Cupressales > Cupressaceae > Sequoiadendron > Sequoiadendron giganteum. Next base: position 365,748,202 of record CM021110.1, on the reverse strand, counting down.
TAATTTCTTATACTTTAAGTTATATTTCATGTATATAGGAAGGATGTTTGAGAGTGGTTTCAAATCTCTATGAGTTATAATGAAAATTCTAGTTTTTGGAAGATCTTAAAAATTTTAGACTTAGTCAAATTTTAATAATCAACAATTCAAATTTCAGTAATTAGGAGGTCAACTTTTAGTAGTTAGCAAGTTGTATCAGATTTCTCTCTCTCTCTCCTTCTCTCTAATTTCTATCTCTCCACTCCCTTTCTCTCTCCCTTCCTCCCTCTCTCCCCTCTCTCTCATACACACCCCTCTATCTCCTCCCTACATCTACCTCCCTCCCTCCCTCCCCTCTATACTTCTCTCTATCTCTTCTCTCTCTACATCTCCTTCCCTCTCTACTTATCTTTATCTCCCCTCTCTCTCTCTCTTTACCTACCTCTCCCTCCATAACTTTCCATCTCACTTATGTCTCTCTCCCTAGCTCTTTCCCTCTCTACTCTCTATCTCTCCCCTCCCTCCCTCTACCTACATCTCTCTCACTCTCTATCTCTATCTTCCCCCTCTTTCTCTCTAACTCTATCCTCTCTATCTCATAATTCTCTCTCCCTACCTCTCACTCTCCTCTCTCTATCTCACCACTCTCTCTATCTCTTTCTCTCTCACACACATGGACAAACCTCTATCTCTCTTGATAAAAATCCCTCCATCCCTTCTTCCCTCTCTCGACCTCACACTCCCTCCCCTTCTTTTTTTCTCTCCTCCCAATCTCTCTCACTATTGTCCCTCCCTCCCTCCCCCCTATTTATCTCTCAATTTCTCATTTTCTCTATCTCACCATTCTCTCACTCACACACACACCTCGATATCCATCCTTACCTCTCCCTCCCTCCCTCCCCTATCTACTCTCTATCTCTCCTCTCTATTTCCCTCTCTATACCTACCTCTCCCTCCATCACTATCTATCTCACTTGTGTCTCCTTCCCTACCTCATTCCCTCTCTACTCTCTATCTCTCCACTTTCTTCCTCTACCTACCTCTATCTTTTCCTCTCCATACCTCTCTTTATCTCTCACTCTCTCCTCTCTACATCACCATTATCTCTATCCCTACCTATCACCCCCTCCTCTCTAAATCACCATTCTCTCTCTCCCACTTTCCCTCCTTCCCTCTCACTCCCTCCTCTCTAAATTACCATTCTCTCTATCCCACTTTCCCTCCTTCCCTCTCTATGTCTCACTTATCCCTTTCTACCTCTCCCTCCCTTTGACCTCCCTCTCTCTCTCTTTATCTCTATTTCTCATTCTCTCCTTACCTCTCTACTCTCTATCTCACCACTCTCTCCATCTAAATATCCCTCCTTCACTCTCTCCCTCCTATCCCTCCCTCTCTCCTTCCCTCTCTACCTACCTCTCCCTCCACTACCTACCAATCTCTCTACCTCTCTCTCCCTACCCCCTCTTTCTCTCTTACTCTCTCCTTCCCTCTCTACTCTATATCTCTCCCCGCTTCCCTCTCTACTCTCTTTCTCTCTCCGCCTTCCTCTCTCCCCTCATTTTCTCTCCTCTCACTCTCTCTCCCTCTCACACTCTCTCACCTCCATATCCTCCTTTCCTCTCCAACCATCCCTCCACTCTCTACTTCTCTCTATCTATCATCTCTCTCCACATTTCATTCACTCTCTATTTATCTTTATCTACCCTCTCCCTCTCTTTACCCACCTCTCCCTCCATTACTCTACATCTCAACCGTGTCTCCTCCATACCTCTTTCCATCTCTACTATTTATCTCTCCTCTCCATACCTCTACCTATATCTCTCTACCCCTTCTTCTCTCTCTCTCTCTCTCACACACACACAAACACTCACCTCTATCTCCTCCCTACCCATCCATCCCTCTCCTCTCTATCTCTCCTCTCTCTACATCTCCTTCCCTCTCTACCTATATTTATCTCCCCTATCCCTTTTTTTACATACCTCTCCCTTCATCACTTTGTATCTCACTTATTTTTCCCTACTTACCTAGGGTTGAGGGATTAAGGGTTAAGGGTTGAGAATTTAGGGTTGAGGGTTGAATGTATAGGGTAGAGGGTAGAGGGTAAAGGGTTTAAGGGTTGAGGGTTGAGGGTTGAGGGTTGAGGGTTGAGGGTTTGAAGTTGAGGGTAGAGGGAATAGGGTACAGGGTTGAGGGTCCAATGTATAGGGTAGAGGGTATAGGAGCTGATGGATTAGGGTTTAAGGGTTGAGGGTTGAGGGTAGATGGTAGACGATTGAGGGTTTAAGGGTTGAGGGATTAACGATTGAGGGTAGAGAGTTTACTTGGGTTTAAGGGTTTAAGGGTTGAGGGTATAGGGTTGATGGTAGAGGGCATAAGGTTTAGGGTAGAGGGTATTGGGTTGAGAGTTGTGTGTTTAATGGTTTAATGGTTGAGGCTATAGGGTTGAGGGATTAGGGTAGATAGGGAGGGATAAGTGAGATAGAGAGGAGAGAAGAGGAGGGAGGGATAAAGATATATGAGGTTTGAGGATCCAATGTATATGATAGAAGGTTGATAATTGAGGGTATAGGGTTGATGGTTTAGGTTATTGGGTTGAGGGTAGAGGGTAGAGGGTAGAGGGTAGAGGGTAGAGAGTAGAGGGTAGAGGGTAGAGGGTAGAAGGTTTAAGGGTTTGGGGTTTAAGGGTTTAGGGTTGAGGATTTAGGGTAGAGGATAGAGGGTTTAGGGTATAGTTTTAAGGGTATATGGTTGAAGGATTAGGGTTGAGGGTATAAGAGTTTAGGGTTTAGGGTTTAAGGGTTGAGGATTAAGGGATTAAGGGTTGAGGGTTGAGAATTGAGGATTAAGGGTTTAATATATAGGATAGAGGGTAGAGGGTTTAAGGGTTAAGGGTCGAGAGTTGAGGGTATAGGGTTGATGGATTAGGGTTGAGGGTTTAGGGTTAAGGGTTTAGGGTTGAAGGTAGAGGGTTCAGGGTTTAAGGTTTGAGGTATAAAGGGTTAAGAGTTGAGGGATTAGGTTAGAGATTTTAATTGGGTTTAAGGGTTTAAGGGTTGAGAGATTAGGGTTGAGGGTAGAGGGTATTGAGTTGAGGGTAGAGGGTAGAGGGTTTAAGGGTTTATGATTTAAGGGTTGAGGGTTGAGGGTTTAGGGTATAGGGTTGAGTGTTTAAGGGTTTAAGGGTTGAGGGTATAGGGTTGAGGGATTAGGGAGGAGAAGGTGGGATGGATGGATGGAGAGATGGAGAGATGGAGGGAGAAGTGAGATAGATATAAGGAGAGAAGAGGAGAGAGGGATAGAGATAGATGAGGTTTGAGGATCCAATGCATATGGTAGATGGTTGAGAATTGAGGGTATAGGTTGAGGACCTATAGGGTTGATGGTTTAGGGTATTGGGTTGACAGTCTAGGGAAAAAGGTTTAAGAGTTTATGGTTGAGGGTTTAGGGATGAGGGTAGAGGGTTTAGGGTATAGGTTTGAGGTATTGGGGTTTAGGGTCCAATATATAGGGTATAAGATATAGGGCTGAGGGATTAGGGTATAGGTTAGAGGGTTAAGGGTAGATGGTTAAAGGGTTGAGGGTTGAGAGTTTAAGGTTGAGGGTAGAGGGTTAAGGGTATAGGGTTAAGGGATTAGGGTTCAGGGTAGAAGGGTTTTGGGTTGAGGGTAGAGGGTAGAGGGTTTAAGGGTAGACAGTTAAGGGTAGAGGGTTTAGAGTAGAGGGTTAAGGGTAGAGGGTTAAGGTTTTAAAGTTTTAGGGTTTAAGGGTTGAGGGTATAGGGTAGAGGGTTATAGGTAGATGGGAGAGAGATAGATGGATTGAGTGAGTGAGAGAGAGAGACTTGAGAGAGGGAGATGGGGTATGAGTGAGATACTTGAAAGAGAGAGAGAGAGAGAGAGAGAGAGAGGGAGGGAGTGGGAGAGAAATAGAGGGTGGGATGGTTAAGGTTAGAGGGTAGAGGGTTTAAGGGTTAAGGGTTTAGGGTTAAGGGTAGAGGGGAGAGAGATAGAGGGAGTGAGTGGTTGAGAGAGAGACCTGAAAGAGGGATACAGATTAGGAGGGAGAGTCTTTAGAGAGAGAGAGGGAGGGAGTGGGAGAGAGATAGAGTGTAGAGGGTTAAGGGTAGATGGTTAAGGGTAGAGGGTAGAGGGTTTAAGGGTTTAATGGTTTAAGGGTTAAGGGTAGAGGGATAAGGGTAGAGGGGAGGGAAACAAAAATAGTTAGTGAGTGAGAGAGACTTAAGAGAGGGAGAGGGGGTAGGAGGGAGAGACTTGAGAGAGAGAGAGTGAGAGGGAGAGGGAGTGGGAGAGAGATAATGGGTATAGGGTAGAGGGGAGAGAGATAGAGAGAGGTGATAGAGAGAGAAGTAGAGAGGAAAATAAGGTGGAGATATTGAGAGAGAGGAGGTAAGGAGGGAGAGAGAAATAGGTATAGAGGGACAACTAGGTAGAGAGAAGTAGATATGAAAGCAGAGATAGAGGGAGAGCTAGGGATGGAGAGAGAGGTGAGACAAAATGAAAGAGAGGTCTAGGTAGATAGAGGGAGGAGGAGATAAATAGAAGTATAGGGTAGAGTTTTTAAGGGCTTATGTTTTAAGGGTTAAGGGTTTAGGGTTTAAGGTTAAGGGTAAAGGGGAGAGAGATAGAGGGAGTGAGTGAGAGAAAGAGATAGGGAGGGAGTGGGAGAGAGATAGAGGGTAGAGGGTTAAGGTTAAAGGGTAGAGGGTTAAGAGTAGAGGGGAGAGAGATAGAAGGAGTGAGTGAGTGAGAGAGATACATCAGAGAGGGAGAGGGGGTAGGAGGGAGATACTTGAGAGAGAGAGAGAGAGGGAGGGAGTTGGAGATAGATAGAGAGTAGAGGAGAGAGGGTTTAAGGGTTAAGGGTAGAGGGGAGATAGATAGAGGGAGTGAATGAGAGAGACCTCGGAGAGGGAGAGGAAGTAGGAGGGAGAGACTTGAGAGAGAGAGAAGTGCGGGAGTTGGAGAGAGATAGAGGGTAGAGGGTTAAGGGTTAAGGGTATAGGGGATAAAGATAGAGGGAGTGAGAGAGAGAGAGAGGGAGGGAGTGGGAGAGAGATAGAGGGTAGAGGGTAGAGGGAGAGAGATAAAAGGAGGAGGAGTGAGACCAGAGGGAGAGGGGATAGGAGGGAGAGCCTTGATAGAGAGAGAGGTAGGGAGGGAGTGGGACACAAATAGAGGGTAGATGGTTAAGGGTAGATGATAGAGGGTTTAAGGGTTTAGTGTTTAAGGGATAAGGTTTTAAGGTTTAGGGTTAAGGGGAGATGGGATAGAGATAGATGGAGTGAGAGAGAGAGAGAGAGACCTAAGAGAGAGAGAGGAGGGGTAATAGGGAGAGTCTTGAGAGAGAGAGGGTGGGATGAGGGAGAGTCTATATATATCCACTCCCTCCCTCTCTATCTCAAGTCTCTCCCTCCTACCCCCTCTCCATCTCTCAGGTCTCTCTCTCTCTCATTGAATCCTATCTCTCTCCCCTCTACCCTTAACCTTGAACCCTCTAACCTTAACCCTTAAACCCTCTACCCTATATCATTAACCCTCTACCCTCTATCTCTATCCCACTCCCTCTCTCTCTCAAATATCTACCTCCTACCCCCTCTACCTATTTTAGGTCTCTCCCTCTCTCAGTCACTCCCTCTATCTCTCCCCTCTACCCTTAACCCTAAACCCTAAAACCTTAACTCTTAAACACTAAACCCTTAAACCCTCACTCCCTCTATCTGTCTCCCACTCCATTCCTCTCTCTCTCTCTCACTAATTCACTCCCTCTATCTCTCTCCCCTCTACCCTTAACCCTTAAACCCTAAACCATGAAAACCTTAACCCTATACCCTTAACCATAACCCCAAACCCTTAACCCTTAAAACCTAAACCCTCTACCCTATACCCTTATCTCCCCCTCTATCTTCTCTCCCACAATCTCTCCTTTCCTCTCTCAACCCTCTCCATCCTACCCCCTCTCTACTCTCTTAGGTCTCTCTTCTCAATCACTCCCTCTATCTCTCTCTCCTATACCCTTAAGACTAAAGCCTAAACCCTAAACCCTTAAACCTTAAACCCTTTTACCTCTACCCTCTACCCTTAACCATTCCTCCCTCTATCTCTCTCCCACTACCTCTCTCTCTCCTCTACTCCTTCACTCCACTCCTTCTATCTCTCTCTTCTCTAAAACCTCTATTCTTAAACCCTTAATCCCTAACCCTTAACTTTCTTCCTTAATCCTTCCTCTCTCTCTCTCTAAACCCTCTCCCTCCTACCCCCTCTCCCTCTCTTAGGTCTCTCTCTCAGGTAGCGGGTAGAGGTTTTTAAGGGTTTAGGGTTTAAGGGTTAAGGGTTGAGTGTTTAGGGTGAAGGGTAGAGGGGAGAGAGATAGAGGTAGTGACTGAGAGAGAGAGAGAAAATTGAGAGAGGGAGGGATAGGGTTGAGAGAGAGAGATGGAGGGAGTGGGAGAGAGATAGAGGGAGGGAGGGTTAAAGGTAGAGGGTAGAAGGTTTAATGGTTTATGGTCTAAGGGTTACGAGTTATGGGTTTAGGGTTAAGGCTAGAGGGGAGAGAGAGGGAGTGAGTGAGTGAGAGATACTTGAGAGAGGGAGAGGGGATAGGAGGGAGTGGGAGAGATATAGAGGGTAGAGGGTAGAGAGTTTAAGGGTTTAAGGGTATAGGGCTAAGGGTAGAGGGGAGAGATATAGGAGTGAGTGAGTGAGATAGAGACTTGAGAGAGGGAGAGGGTGTAGGAGGGATAGGTTTAAGAGAGAGAGAGATAGAGGGTAGAAGGTTAAGGTTAGAGGGTAGAGGGTTTAAGGGTTAAGGGTTTAGGGTTTAAAGTTTAGGGTAGAGGTGAGATAGAGAGAGACCTGATAGAGGGAGAGGGGGTAGGAGGGAGAGAATTGAAAGAGAGAGAGGTTAGAGGGTTTAGGGTTAAGGGTAGAGAGGAGAGAGATAGATTTAGTGAGAGAGAGGGAGGGAGGGATTTGGAGATTGATAGATGATATAGGGTTAAGGGTAGAGGGTAGAGGGTTAAAGGTAAAGGGGAGAGAGATATGAGTGAGTGAGTGAGTGAGAGAGGGGGTAGGAGGGAGAGACTTGAGAGAGAGAGGGAGGGAGGGAGTGGGAGAGAGATAAAGGGTAGAGGGTTTAAGGTTTTAGAGGTTAAGGGTAGAGGGGAGAGAGATAGAGGGAGTGAGTTAGAGAGAGAGACTTAAGAGAGGGATAGGGGGTAGGAGGGAGAGTCTTGAGAGAGAGAGGGAGCGAGTGGGAGAGAAATAGAGGGTAGAGGGATAAGCGTAGAGTCAAGAGACATAGGAGTGAGTGAGAGAGAGAGACTTGAGAGAGGGAGAGGGGGTAGGAGGGAGAGACTTGAGAGAGAGAGAGGGGGGTATGTGTAGGATCATGATGGGCCAAAAAGTGGTGATATGTAAGTGATATGAGGGCCCATGTGGCTGACGACTTTTTTTAAACCCAAAATTGATGAAACGAAAAGGGTTTTTAAAGGATATTATCCGATTTCCACTAATATAAATTATGCTTTACTTTGAATTTAATAAATAATTATTATTCATTTTCTATTTGAATTACCACTAAAGTCTTGATTGATAGGCTGATTCAAAAACATCTATAGCTTTCAAATGGTATCACATTTTTTCAATTTGAAATATGAGTCACATTCTATGCTTTGCATACTATAGGATTAAAAAAGTAAAATTTGAATTTCATGAAGTTTTGACCAAGTTAAGGTGGTTAGACGTACGAGTTTTTATATTTTTTTAAATTTATAATTAATTATTTACTTCGAAAAAAATTACAAAAAAATATGCATCACATCAGGACACGAGTCCTCTACTTAAATCTAAAATATTATCATTTTATTGTGGTTAGGGTGGTCAGACAAACACCTGTTTCTTATTTTTTTCCCGAAATTTAAGTACTATTGCATCGAAATTTCATTGTTTTACCAAATAGATATTATTTATAAAAAAAAAACCTAGTAGTTTAGAAACTAAATTAAATTTTTTACAGATTCTATTCTTACATATTTTTGAAATAATATAGATAA